>OZ007496.1:56086335-56233835 GCA_963931805.1 Microdon myrmicae
AGCTTGGACTAGGTCCAGAATTTTCTCCGCACCCAACATAGCGGCGACGGGTTCTACCGATATAATCCCCGCTGATAGGTGCCTTGTGTGGCTCCTCGTTTGCATCAACGGTAATGCTTACGCGCGTCTAATAATTTACGTATGGTGGGACTACCCGGATTATTCTGACCGCAGTTCGCTTTTAACCGTAGCGAACGAAAACACGATAGCGGAACAATAATCCAACGATGAGGGATTAATTTTATTTAAATAAATGTCCCAACGATGAGAGGCAAGAATCAATTTAAAAACAACCAACCGATGAGAGACAAGACTCAATCTAGATAAATAAAAAGAAAGAAGAAGATAAAAATCTGAAACGAGAACACTAAAACAAGGAAAAAAATTGGGTAAAGGTTTTCTAAATTTTCTTCCCAACGTTGTGTTCTTCCTCTTTCCTGTAATTGGAAAACGAAACGGGGAAAAAGAGAAACAATATTTTTATTTATTTTTTATTTCTGTTATACGGCTTATTTTCTTTTAACCTAGCCGCTAGTTCCGCTAGTCGGCGTAGGGACGTTAGAGCCTCGGGACTCTTCCCACCACTGGATTGTATCCCCGTCGGATTTGATACAACCGGCTGCGCCAAAATTGTTACGTTATTTTAACAATTTATTAAGGGTAATTATATTAAATTGTAAGAAAAAGGGGACTTACTGTGGATTGACCGTTGACGGTCTCTGAAGCGGTTGTTGTTGCTGCTGGCTCGTTGCAGGGGGCGTTGAGTGGGCTGCTCCCCTGTTCAGCTTCAGTTGTGCTTTTCCTTTTAATCCTTCTTAGTATTCTTTTTATTGATTTGTTTTATTTTTTCTTAAACTTGTTTACTTCTTCTATACAGGTTATTAATTAGTACTACACTCCTGTACCTTTTAATTTTAATTTAAAATTATAGCTCTTTGTTCCTTTAAGGTTTTACGATTATCCCTTCTCGTGAAAGTTTTTACGTCGAAATACTTATTTTTTATTTTCGCCGTTGACGTTTTATTTTATTATTCGACGCCATGCCGGTTTTTATTATTTTCTCTGCCAAGTAGAATTTGCATAAAGTAGTTTATGCAAATTAACTACTTGGCGAGTTGTTCTCCGTTTAAAGGTAAAGAGGGGAATTTAATGAAAGGGGATTAGTGGATGTTGGGGGGACCTGGACTCAAGGTCGGTCCGTAACAGAGCGACTGGTATAAATTGCCGATCCTCAGTCTACCAGTCGGCAGTCGTGTGCTGCTCCGTCCTCGGCTTTGTATGTTACGTCGCCAACACTGTCTATGAACGGCACTTGCATCGACGAAGCCAAGAAACTATTAATCCTCGGCACTCGAATTAATTCGACTCTTATTTGAAGCTGCGAAAAGTGCAGCCAAATGTATGGGGTTCCTTAAGAGATGCAAAAGATACTTCACTCGATGCAACCTGGCCACTATTTACAACGCGTATATTCGTCCTAAAGTGGAGTTCAACTCCCATATTTGATCCGACGCATTCAAAACTGTGTAACACGTACTCGATAGAATGAAAAAACGACCAGTGAAACTTATTGTGGACCCAGCCGTAAGTCGTTTAATTCCATCGTTAGAACATAGGCGGAACGCACCATGCTTATCTCTTTTCTATATGTATTACCACGATCGTTGCTCAACTGAACTTGTTGAACGTGTTCTGCAACTTCGGACATTATGTTTTTTGCAGTGAATTGAATTCTTTTATCAATAAAAACTCAATGAAATATAAAATTCACTCAATGAAAAGAAGTTTTCTTTCGGAACTACGGTTGAAAGCAATGATTACTCGTAGGCCCTTTTGTCAATTGATTCCAAATCCTATCGTAAATCTTGATTTTATATTGAAAATGGTGATTGAAGTACTCTAATGCCATAGAAAGCCGAAATATTTCAGTTAAAAGACTTAAAGCAGTCGAAGTACTAAACAGTAGTCAATTATTAGGTTTTACCATATGAAATGTCCGGTTTTGTAGTAAACATTTAAAAGCCAATATTATTTTCCGTAAATTTTTATTCAATCAAAATAGGATCCGTTGGCATCTATGACAATTTTCCAACGTGATACAAGGTCAAATATTCCTTTTTCGTAGAAGTGCTGACTTTTTGAGGCAATGAAATCTTCAAAGGCTTTTATGACCTCCGCTCGGTTCCGGGAGAACTTCTGAATCCAGATTGCGGGAAAGATGGTAGTCCGTTGGGGAAATGTCAGGGGAGTACGGTGGATGCGGAAGAATTTCAAATCCCAACTGCAACAGTTTTGCCACCGCTACTTGTGATGTATGGGGTCTAGCATTGTCGTGCAAAAGGATCGGGCCGTGCCTATTGACTAACGCAGGTTGCTTTTCAGCCAACTTGGCATGCAGTATGTCGATTTCCTCACAAGATTTGATAGCGTTTATCGTTTCACCTGGTTGAAGAAATGAAAGGCGGATTGGTCCTTTCGATGTCCACCAAATTGTCACCATAACCTTTTTTGGGTGAAGATCGGGCTTGGTGGTGTGTTTTGGTTTTTTACCTGCATCCAACCACTGCACAGGTCTCTTACGGTTATCATACAGAAACCACTTTTCATTACAAGTGACTATACGGTGCAAAAACGGTTCAGTTGGGTTTCTTAATCTAAGCGATGCGCAGATTTCCAGGCGCCGTAGTTTGTGGGACGCATTCAGTTCATGGGGTACCCACTTATCAAGTTTCCTTACCTTTCCTATGAGAGAAAAGTGTCGACTTATTGTCGTTGGGGATACTCCCATGCTTTGTGCAATCTCCCGCACCGATTTCGTTGGGTCCGCATCCGCCGTTGCTCTTGAAACATCGTCGTCAACTAACGTTTCCGGCTTCCGACATGGTTCATTTTCGAGGCTGAAATCTCCCAAATGGAACTTGCCAAACCAACGTCGTATAGTGCGTTCGCTTACCGCTACATTCTCAAATGCGTCATTAATGTTTTTCGTTGCCAATGACGCATATGTCCCATTTTAAATTCATAAGGGAAGAGGATTCGAATTTCATCTGCCGACAGCATGGTAAACACTTCCTAGAAGAAACATAACTGCATTTGTAACGAACCCTAAAATTCTCACACGTCAAGTACACGTACCACTTTACTTTATAAAAATAAATATGGAATACTATCTGTTCCAGAAGATTTCTTGTTCTTAATGGAGCTGAGGATATCCATGAGTTCATCGTTGTCCACAAACATACTTGTGTTTAGACGTCTAAACGAAGAATCCGCTTTTTTGTTTTTGTTAAAAGTAGTGAAACGTCTGTTCCAGAGACGCCAATTGTTAACCACATTGTGTAGTGAAATATGTTTTTGGAAGCCCCTGATTTCGAGGTCGCGGTTAGAATGAGCAGATTCGTTCACTCTGTACACTGCCTGGAAACAGGCACCAATTGAGTTAACTTTGTCTTGGGAACCCTCTACCAATATTGGCTCTTCGTTGGAGTTAATATGTTCCAGGGTAAGTCCTTCGTTCAGCAGTGTTTGACAATTTTCCGGAGTCCGCGAACCACGCAGACATGGAATGTCATTATAATCTTTCCTTCTAAATACTTTATTTATTTGTGGGTACATATTCGGCACACTAGTTTTAACGCATTGAATTTTGTTCTTCCACTCTTCATTAATTACTGATCCATAATTGTGGCGGATCAGTTTTTGAAGGTTTTTGATTAGTGAATCGTTTTTATTTCCTGGCAATGCGGATCGCTAAACTGTCTATAAAGCAGTTTCAGTTTGGAGAGCAGATGATCTTCTGCCTATATAGAGTGTCCATTGTTGGGTTTCTGTATCGGTTTGTATGTCCCTCCATGTGAACTAGTTTTGGTATAGAACGATTCATTGTATTAGAAACAATGATGTTCATCGCCAAGAGATAATGATCAATTTCATCATTATGAAGATTTATGTCATTCGGTGGATCTACGCGATTGGAGGGTATTTCTATTTTCATTTGCCGATCAAAGCGCGACCAGTGTGCTTTTCGGAAATTAAAAGATTATGTCTGGTCATACTGCTTAAGTAGTGAGTGTTCAATTCCAATTCTACCTTTTTCGACTTCGACCTCTCTACCATACTCCCAGGCCCGCCTCATAAACCATTCTCACCACCAGTCTTAAGCGGCGCTTCTACACTTTCCTATAAACTGCCCCCACTTCCGGCCCCTACTCCTGCCTTCTTAATTTGTCCTGGCTGCATTAAGTTAAGGTTAGTTAAGTTCGTTCTTACGCTCTTTAGTTTGTAAGTTATATATACTTTAATTGTAGGTACTTATGTTGGCGCAAGGCTAATAACCTTGCCCGAAAAAACAAATCATGATGGAAAATTTAACAAGCCTTAGTCTTGTTAAATAAGGCCAAGACCGATTCCCGGTTGTAGTGTCGATGATGATGATGATGATAATGACTTATGTTGCTTGAATTAAGCCAATAAATGGGGCGGTAGCCCCACTAAACTTGCTCGTTTGGGACATGAATTACGGCGCCAAGTCCGTAATGATCACTATCGTACTCAATTGTACGAAGACACTTTCGAGTCGTTAGATCCGTGTCTAGTAATTGTATTCGCTCGTCCAGCAAAAGTAAATCCAAGAAGGAATTTCGTCTTGGATAAGACGGCGTACTTGCAGCGTACAATTCTAGTATACGTTCGATGGCGTTTGTTTGCCACCAATCGAACAACGCGTTGCCTCTTGTGTTCGAGATAAGGTTACCCCAAATATTGTGCTTGGAATTGGAATCTTCGCCATAGAGAAATAATTATTTTCAGCGTCTAACTTGAGACTTCGGAAAAGGGTATCAAGTTCATTGATAAATTGTGTACACTGTGGGGTTTCAGGACCATAAACAGAGACTACATATAGATGTATAGCGTTTGCGACGATAGTGAAGGGCGTGTGATTCGAACCGACGCTATCACGGTTAGAATCACTAAAAGATAAAACCAAAGATCAACGCATCAGGCCACTGCCGCGTGTGCGAATTTGATTTCTGAACTCAAGAACACTCAACTGATGTGGAATTGTTATGTTATCGCTGTGGTATACGTCTCTGATGCTTTGCTTATACGAATTTCCTTTCGGCGTTCTTCACTATTTGCTTGCGTATTGTGTGTGTGTCTGTTAGAAACGCCACACTACTCCCTCCTCAGTAACTTTGTTACGATCAACTTCGTGTGCGAACGACGGAGCGAGGAACGAGCAAGCCCTATGCGGAAGTCGTGGTTGTAGTAGTAAAGTTCTGTTTAAATATGTGAGATTGTGTGTTGTGTATACAGATCACGTCGGGGTCACCACTTTGGCGGATTTTTATTTATCGATGCAGGTGTTCCGCCTAACACTGTTTGAGAATAAAAGTTACTTTTTTTTTATCTGGCGATATGCCTTTATTTATTATTAAATGAAAAAAAAAGGATTCGCGGCGACATACTCCGCGTATTTTACAGTCGGGAACCCTCCACGGCGGATGTTATCACTTTACTAACTTAAAAACTTTCTTCAAGGGATGGAAAACTCACCCGGTTGTTCTTCCTTTCTCTTCCGTTCTCTTATCCCTTGGTGTCCTTTCTTTACCAAGGGATTTCTCCTTTCCGGGAGATCGCACCCTCTGACGCGAACGTTGCTGTCCGTGTGGCCGGAGATATGCCGAGGATCGTCAGCATTTGCACACATCTGCGGTATCCCTTTGTGTACATTACCCGAGTGTGGTTTATGGTCCTGGTGATTTTCTCGGCCGAAGTCGGTTGCGATATTTACATGGCTTTTATTTCCTGGTAGGAATAGTGTCGGTTGTTTGGTTTATTGTTTAACCTTTGTTCCCACAATAGTCCTTTCGCTAAGGAATACCAAATTGCGCGTTGGCTCAAGGTAAGGTCATACATTTGTTTATTCCTTGGCCATACATTTATCGCCTGGGATTTTTCTGGCTGTTGGCATCTGGCGCTACGGCGCCGGCCACTTGTATTTGCCCAACTAATGGGTCGTCAAACAATTCCTTTTCTGGGTAGTGTTCTTCGATAGCCGTGCAGGCATGAGGAATCGGTCGAGAAATTGGGCCCACGTGTCTGTGAATACGTGGGGTAGAGGACGCCCGTATGCATGTCCCCTTTAGCTGGGCGGTAAATTGGGCCTACGGGCGGGGATACCCCACGTCACGCGGGAGACAGGAGTTCAATTCCCCGTAGGGGAGCCTCTGGCGCAAGACTAATGACCTTGCCCGGAAAAACAAATTATCATGGAAAACTTGTGTACATCTGTGCTGTAAACGACCTTGTGTTGCAGACCTTTCTTAATTAAGACTGTGACTCCACATCCTTGAGTTGAGTTTCGACGATCTCGTCTGATTACTTTATAATATTTGTAGCCCAATTTGTGCCTTTGGTTCAGCTTTGTTTCGCTGGCCAAAAGCAAATCTGGTCGTTCGGCTTCCAACAGATTGTTCAGATTATCTGTTCTTTACATCCGGATTAGTGAATTGACATTCATAGTAATAATTTTAAGGGATAACTCAGCCGAAGAGAACGTTGTGTCAATGGTGTTGAGTTATCTGGAGACAGTGTCGAATAGATAATATCAATTCGTGCCACTTGTTCCGTCAGTTTTTTTTTGAGTTTTTCACTTGTTTTTTATAATGCGGAAAACTGTGCTTGCAGGGATAGTAAAATTGCTGTTATGTCTGCATGTGCCTCAGGTGGAGACATTTTTATGTTGCTGCGTGGGTGTTCCACTATTAATGATTTCTTTACACCGTCTGGCATTTGAACATATGACGCAATGGGTGCCACGAAGTTGCAGAGCATGCAGGATAACTTATTCTTAACAGGGTGCTGTTGTTTACCCAGCGGGCATTCCCCAATAGCATGATTGTTAAGGCACTTCACGCGTCTAACTTTCATGTTGCAATTCCATGCAACATGGCCGAAGCTTTGACACCGCATGCATTGCAATACGCGTTCGGGCTTCTTTATTTTCTCCCAACTTATTGTTTGATAATTGGGGACTTTAATATGCCTGAGTGCATCAATTTTACTGTTAGGACTTACGGGGGTATTCTGGTCTAGAATTTTGAAAAAATCGATTTTTTTTAAATATTTTCTTATAGTTTATACTTTTAAGAATATTCTGGCCAAAGGAAATATTAAAATTCCAGTTGATGAATGTGTTGCAATTCCGCTGTTAGTTGCAGGACTGTATCTTGGTTAGCCGGTGCTTGCTCTTATCCAGCAAATTCCATCAATCTGAACTCGAGAGGGTATGTCGCCGGTAACGTCAAGCCGATGAACCGAAGGAAAATAAAATTGAAATTAATAACAATTCATAGGAATCTTTATTAGGAACGACCCTTTACCTTCTAGTTACAATTGCAGTTGGTTGACTACCTTCTTCTCAATTCATTTTTCAATATATACAAAAATTCAAATTTAACACCGTATTACCTCAAAACAAATTTACTGATGATCCCTAGATCACCCCGTAAAAACTGCATACCTTTCGGTAGCCGCCAGTTATCTTTTTCTTCTTCATTTTAGAGGCCATTGCCACCAAAATGTCGTCCGCTATTCAAATATTGCTCCCTTTTCGAGTCAGCAATTCTAGCACGAGTTGTTGGCATCTGGCTAAATTCTCTTAAATCAGCACCTCGCAATGTATCGAGGGTTATGGACAGTTACAACCGAGCATACCTTCGGGCGCTGTCGTCATTGATTCAAATGAATTAATCTGATTGTTTGCTGGTATCATAGCATACTTTCAAGCGCGCTGAGTGTGGATTTAATCGACTAAAATGACTCAAATCGATTCTTCTCGATTCAATTTGATGCGGCCTTCTATTATGCTGTTGCGGTTGCAACATCTTCCCGGGCCGGCAGCGGTAACCCAGTGGGGTTTCTCTTTCTAGATATATTAGCCAATGATAGTTTAGGGTATAGTTATCCACGGAAGGTTGCAATTGGCAGCAGTGTTGAATTGGTACTGTGCAACAGCAAGGTGGCAATTGGCTGACATTGATTCCAATAGTGGAAATGGACCATCCATCAAATTTGACTTGGGCAATGGCTTGTGTGGGTTCAATTATTTGTTTGTGCGTGTGGACATGTGTTCGAGGTGATGACAGAGGTCATTAAATTCATGTGTGTGCGGTGTTCTAGATGATGACAGAGGTCATTAAATTCATGTGTGGGGTGTGATTCAATTAAGCATGGGCAGAAGACAAAGTTTCGTTATTGGGCGCTTCAGTGTGGTGGTGGCTGTTTTGACTGTAACAACACGAATCATTGCATCGGCTCCTGGATGTGTTGCTATGATTCTGCCCAATCGCCATAGGGTTGGGGGTGCATGCTCCTCAGGTAGAAGCACCATGCTACCTATTTTCAAATTTGGACCTGGTGTGAGCCATTTTGGACGCTGTTGCAGACGAGAGAGATATTCTGTCTTCCATTTCTTCCAGATATCCTGTTGTAATCTTTGCATTAATTGCCATCTGTCCAGGTGATTGGGTGTGGTTTGAGTCAAATCTC
The DNA here is from genome assembly GCA_963931805.1 of Microdon myrmicae. Lineage (NCBI taxonomy): Eukaryota > Metazoa > Arthropoda > Insecta > Diptera > Syrphidae > Microdon > Microdon myrmicae. Next base: position 56,094,889 of record OZ007496.1, read on the forward strand.
TTTCTGGGGCAGTATTGAGTGCACTGCCGATCAGGAAATGTCCCGGTGTAAGAACGGACAGATCGTTCAAATCCTCCGATATTGGGCACAGAGGACGTGAGTTCAGACACGCTTCCACCTGGGCCAAGACAGTAACGTATTCTTCATAGGTAAGCGTGTAGTGTCCTATCACTCGTTTGAGATGATGTTTCATGGACTTCACCCCTGCTTCCCATAACCCGCCGAAATGAGGCGCTGCAGGAGGATTAAAATGCCATGAAGTTCCATTATTCTGCACCTGCCTAACTATATCTTCGGTCCAATGTCTTGATGCATATGTCTGCTCTTTTTGTATTGTCTTAGCAGCTCCCTGGAAGTTGGTTCCGCAATCGCTGTAGATGTGTGCACAAATCCCACGACGCGCCGTGAAGCGTTTAAACGCTGCCAGAAAGGCCGCTGTGCCATATTCACTTACAAGTTCGAGATGGACGGCCTTCGTACAAAAGCATACGAAAATAGCAATGTACGCCTTGGTGATTCTGGTGCATCTTCCCTTCCATGCTTTAAGTTGTACTGGGCCGGCATAGTCCACCCCAGTAGTTTGAAAGGGGCGTGCCTGGTTGACCCGAGGTGAAGGAAGATCACCCATTCTTTGTTGGATTTGCTTTGATTTATGTCGATAGCACTTCAAACATTTGTGTATACATGCCTTGACGCTGGATTTAAGATTTAATATCCAGTATTCAGCTCGAAGTGTGGCCATCATCAGCTGTTGACCACCGTGCAACGTTTTTAAGTGAATATGGTGGATGATCAACGACGTAAAGAAAGTATTTGCGGGCAATATAATCGAATGACGCTGCGAATATGGCAAATCTGCATTTTCTAGTCGACCTCCTACTCGCAGAATTCCCTTATCGTCCAATATAGGGGAAAGTCGTGCAATCTTACTTCCTTTGATAATTGTTTCTCCCCTAGTGATGCTTACAATTTCGTCACCAAAGAACTCCTGCTGCACAATCCCAATCAATCGTATATGTGCTGACGAGATCTCATCTGGTGACAGCGGCCCAGTCGCATACAATGGCAACCCAGTGGCCTTCAACCGTAGGTTGGAAAAAAAACGAAGCCAATATGCCGTGGCTCGAAGGAGACGCGACAGCGAAGAGAACCGAGCAAACAATGTAGTGCTATCAAATGACATGACGTGCAGGCAGAGGTGGAACACATTCTTAATAGGGTACCCAGATGCTATGAAGCTATTTTTCATTCTTGTGGGGTTTATGGTCTTCAACTCCAGATCAGTGGAGGGTATTTTCAGTGGGTGTACATAAGTGTTGTCATACGTCTGCAAAAATTCGGGTCCATACCACCATTGCCTTTTTCTGAGAATTTCCATTGGAGATAGTCCTCTGGACGCGATATCCGCAGGATTCTCCTTCGATGAAACATGTCTCCAGCAATCGGGATCTATGAGTTCCTGTATTTCCGCCACTCTGTTTGCGACGAAAGTAGTTCGTGTGTGTGGCGGCCCCTTAATCCAGGCAAGTGCGATTTGCGAATCCGACCAGGCCCACATCTTCGCGCATTGAAGATCCATCCTTTTGACGGTTTGTACCAGCAAATGTGTAAGCAGGTGAGCTCCACACAACTCCAATCGTGCTAGCGATTTATTCTTGAGTGGTGCTACTCTTGTTTTTGATACGAGCAGCTCTATTGAAGTCACTCCCTCGGTGACCGAACGAAGGTAGACCACAGCAGCATATGCCCTTTCGGAGGCGTCGCAGAATCCATGCACTTCGAGTGTTGATCGCTTGGTGACCTTGACCCAACGCGGAATTTCTATGTTGTTGAGGGCATTTAGCTCAGTTCTTAACTTAGACCATGCTGAGACAATTTTTGATGGAAGCTCGCTGTCCCAATTTAGATCCTGCTTCCAAATCTCCTGCATGATCATCTTGCCAATGACAACACAAGGCGATATCCAGCCCATCGGGTCGTATAGGCGCGCAATCTCTGACAAGATTGTTCTTTTCGTTGCTCCCTTCGATTCCTGGAAACAGACCTTGAACGAAAATGTGTCTCGTCCAGGATGCCATTGGATCCCCAAGGTCTTTACGGTGTTACCCTTGTCAAGCGATAATGGCACCTGAACCTCTCTATCCTCCTCCGGAACCGAAAGCATCATTTTCTCACTGTTGCTGGCCCATTTCCTGAGTGGAAACCCTCCACGCCGCAACATGGCTACGAGTTGGTCACGTAGTTCCATGGCCGCATCCTCTGAGTCTGCTCCATGCATGATATCATCGACATAGAAATTTTTACAGACTATTTGCGATGCTAATGGATAGTCAGCCCGTTCATCCAATGCTAGTTGTTGTAGCGTGCGCACTGCTAAGTACGGCGCAGCGGTGGTACCAAACGTGACAGTGTTTAATCGGTAGGTCTTAATGTTATCTCCTTCCACATCTCTCCACAACACGAGTTGGTAGAATGCGTCCTCCTGTGGTACCCAAATTTGTCGATACATCTTGGGTATGTCCGCTACGAAGGCTATTCTGTGTCTTCGAAATCTCAGAATATGATCAAAGATGTCATCCTGGAGCCGAGGACCATTCAGCAAATGATCGTTGAGTGACGTACCATCTGATGTTCTGCAGGAAGCGTCGAAAACGATTCGTAACCTCGTTGTTGAGCTAGACTCCTTAATCACCGCATGGTGCGGCATGAAATAATGGCAATTATTATTTGAGAGAGGGTCGATTTCAGACATGTGTCCCAAGTCCTCATACTCCTTAAAAACTCTTTTATATTCTTCCTGGAATAAACGATCGGTTTGAAATCTTTTTTCCAACTGGAAAAATCGAACAAGCGCTGAATTGCGCGATAAACCCAACCTTGGGCGCTTCCCTTCCTTAAAGGGTAAATGGACCATATACCTGCCATCCAACTGTCGTTGATGTGTTCTACTGAAATGAGTTTCACATTGCTCCTCTTCCTGTGATAACGATTTCCTCTCTTTCACCTCCTCCAGTTCCCAAAACCTTTGTATGATCGTATTCAATTCGGGGCTACTACTGGTGGTGTGGTGAACCTTAATTGTGGTCTGGTTACCGGAATTTATACTGCCAGACAGTACCCATCCAAACTCGGTCCGCTGTGCCATAGGAGCACCTGGTCCGCTCTTAATTAGACCCTCCAATAATATTAATGGATATACGTCACTACCAAGTAAAATATCAATTTTGCCCGGTTGGTTGTATGTTGGATCAGCCAGCTGTAAATGATGAATGCGTGGCCATTCAGCACAAGGAATTTGATGTTTTGGGAGGTTTGTTGTTATCTTCGGCAATACTAATGCCATGAGTTCCAACTTGAACTCTTCCTGTACTAACGAATGTATCGTAAGCGCGACCCTTGTTTTCGCAATACTATTGTTAGCCGATCCAATTCCAAGGACGTTTATATAACTTCGTTCTCTTTTGAGCCTCAATTGCTGTGCGACTGCTTCAGTAATAAACGACGCCTCTGACCCAGGATCCAACAGAGCTCGAAGTACCAATGGTTGTCCTCCCGCCGTGAAAACCTTGACCAGTGCTGTGGCCAAGAGAACCGTCTTAGTGTGGCCAGTGCCGGCCATGTAGGTATTGCATGTTTGGTTTGTGGTAGGATTAGCCTTCTTTCCTGTGCCTGACGGTTGAATGCTCGTGGCATCCGATGACTTAGAAATCGGGATGCCCTCCGGTGAAGCGCTCCCCTGTCCTTGGATTGGACGTTTCTCCCTGTCCATATGTAGCAATGAGTGATGTCTTCTTTTGCAATAGGTGCACGTGAACTCGCTTGTGCATTCCTGACGTTTGTGGAATTTTGAGAGGCAATTGATACACAACTGGCGCTTATTCACAATATCCCATCGACCTTTTCGACTTAGAGCCTTGAATTGAGGACAGTTGCGTATTAGATGTGGGCCCGAACACATTATGCAAGTGAATGTAGTTGAATTATGGGCACGTACGTCATGATGTTTGGCTCTGGGAGCTCCGTAAGACCTCTTGGACGTTGTCTGTCCCATGACTTCTAGAGTTCGGATCCTTGTGAATAAAAATTCCTCCAAGACATCATATGTTGGGTAATCCACGTATGACGAAATGTGAGATTCCCACAAACCTCGCGTCTTAAGGGGAAGCTTCTGTACTGTGTGGAAAATCAATACATCTTCCCACGATGTGACAGGAATTCCTAAATTTTGTAGTGCTTGTTTGGCCTCACCTGTGGTATCCATCAGAGACCTAATTCCATCGGCCGACTCGTGGCCCAATGACGCCTGACCAAATAATATCCCGAATTGATTGTCCTTCAACAATCTCAAATTCTGGTAACGCTTCACCAGTGTTGCCCAGGCCGATTCAAAGTTACCCTCAACTATGGCAGTGTTCCGCAATAGACGCTCTGCTTCACCTTCTAGGTTTGCCTTGAGATAGTGTAGCCGTTGGACATCAGATAGAGACGTGTTTCTAATGATAAGGTTCTCAAATAGAGCCTTAAATTCCGGCCACGTCTGGTAAGAACCGCTAAACGTCGGTATCTTAATGGGTGGTAATTTGAATTCTGCTGTTGGCGCCCTTGTTGTTCCCATCGAACTATTAAATGAATTATGTCCCAGCGGATGAGTGTCGACTTGTTCTAATTGCGACTTAAGTTCTGAAGAATAACTGTAATACAGTTCCTTCAGCTTATGGAAGTGGAGTTCTTCCATGTATCTTAATTTTATATCATCACTGGGAGCCGCTATAATTTTTTGGTGTAATCCCTTTGCTTCTTCAAAGGAGTGCTCCAAATTTCTTAAACGTGCCTCATTCATGTGCACTGATTTGTATGTTTGATTCAATTCCGCATATGCCTTATAGTCGGCTGTTAATTCGCTCGCTATGTTCTGCAAGCTGTCAATTAGGTTAGACATCTTTGTCTTACTCATTTTGTTGGGTTGTCAAGGTACACACAACTGAATTTTCTCCTGAATTGTCTGTTTAAACGCGCACGCCGATTTGCTGACAAATTGGCCGTTATCCTACCTTGCTGGAACAAACCAAAGGGACCAACCGAAATGAATCGCACAATCCACCAACGCAATCAAAATACCACAGGAACCCACACCCTCAATATGTACCGACCAGAACTCTCCAGAACTCAATCAATTCGCCCTCGCGTTCACTATCGTACAATTACTTCGTCCGTTTCAAAACGTGCAGCGTGAATTATGTTTGAACTCCCTTTAATCCACCGTTGATCTATGTAATACTGAACCCACTACCCTGAATGAAATGACTTGTCTTCCGCAAAGGTAATTTATTCGCCACCAGCTCCTTAATAATACTTCGCTCCACTTATTAAATTTCTTCTTTGATTGAAGTAACACACAACTTCAACAATTTCTTAATGTGCAACCTCTGTGTACCACTTTGAACCACACACAACTACCACTTGATCTTTCCACTAGTGATTGATATGGAATAAACTAATGCCACCTACCTTCAATTTTGAATGATCTCCAACCGCCTATGCACCATGTAAGATTGCCTGTGTTATGCCCAGCAATCTTTTCCACTTATGAGCACTTTTAACAGCCACTATTCCTCCATCCGCGACAAGAAGCTGTCACTGCTATTTGGTGGACGTATTCGCTGGTTGTGGGATCGTAAATCCCTTGTATATTCCGGATCGTGAATCCTTCCTTCTGCACTCCAGGTTTTAATATACTTGTGCTGCACTCTGGATCGTAAATCACTTGTTGCACTCTGGATTTTAACTCCGTCCTATTGTACTTCGGATCTTTAGATCCGGCTCGAAGGACCATGATGAATGTGTTGCAATTCCGCTGTTAGTTGCAGGACTGTATCTTGGTTAGCCGGTGCTTGCTCTTATCCAGCAAATTCCATCAATCTGAACTCGAGAGGGTATGTCGCCGGTAACGTCAAGCCGATGAACCGAAGGAAAATAAAATTGAAATTAATAACAATTCATAGGAATCTTTATTAGGAACGACCCTTTACCTTCTAGTTACAATTGCAGTTGGTTGACTACCTTCTTCTCAATTCATTTTTCAATATATACAAAAATTCAAATTTAACACCGTATTACCTCAAAACAAATTTACTGATGATCCCTAGATCACCCCGTAAAAACTGCATACCTTTCGGTAGCCGCCAGTTATCTTTTTCTTCTTCATTTTAGAGGCCATTGCCACCAAAATGTCGTCCGCTATTCAAATATTGCTCCCTTTTCGAGTCAGCAATTCTAGCACGAGTTGTTGGCATCTGGCTAAATTCTCTTAAATCAGCACCTCGCAATGTATCGAGGGTTATGGACAGTTACAACCGAGCATACCTTCGGGCGCTGTCGTCATTGATTCAAATGAATTAATCTGATTGTTTGCTGGTATCATAGCATACTTTCAAGCGCGCTGAGTGTGGATTTAATCGACTAAAATGACTCAAATCGATTCTTCTCGATTCAATTTGATGCGGCCTTCTATTATGCTGTTGCGGTTGCAACACCAGTCATTGGCGAAGTTACAGCTGCTTTAGTGACGCGACAACTAGACCGGTCCTGCCGGAACGAATCGAACAATAGACGGTATATACTCCCCAATTACCTGCGCGCTCGAGATTCCTCTATACATATCAGAGAGAAGTTTGGAGAATTTGCTTTTTGAAAAAGAAGAATGCCCGTTGTATGAACCAGGAATTGCCCACTAACAAAGTGTAAGTATAAAGCAATATTATGTCACTTGACGCTACTATACCCTGAAATTTTTAAACGTGTTTTTCTCGAAACCACTTTTTTCAAGTCTATTGACACGATATCTCAAGTTCTAATGAACCGATTGACTTGAAATTCGGTACACACCTTCTTGATATAACGCTCTAAAGTCCCTACCAAGCTTTTAAAAAAAATTATTAATATAATAAATAATTTTTTTTTAAATTAATAACCGGAGTAAAATAATGAGAAAAATTAAAAATTTGTTTTTTTTATTTCTTCGAGATAGGGACGATTACAACATCTTCACTGATTAAGAATCCATTTTTTTTTTCAGATAATTAGAAGAGTCAAAATCATGTCAATGAGGATGCACGCTTTTGTTCCAACATTTTGGAACATTTTGAATTGAATTTTGAAAATTTTCGACATTTTTGTTTAAATTTTTTATTTTTTTATTTCGTTATGTTATAAATAAATATTGGGCAAAAATCCGATAGTAAAAATATTTTTCGTTTTTTTTTAAACACAATTCTGAAAAGCATTCAAATTTGGGCTTCTACACCAGAATACCCCCTTAAAGAGACAATGAAGAACGACAACTTTCGGTTACGACTTCGGGAGAGGGCGGTGGAAAATCGTTTAACACCGGTAAATTTTAAATTGTCGGTTTCATAATTTTTTAATTCCTCAATCAATACTTTGGGGGAAAAGGACGAATCAACCAACTCCTTTTAAGAGCATGGAGACAGTTTTTTTTTTCTGAAAACTTGTGAATAAAACATTTATATAAACAAACAGAATGATTAAATGCACAGTCCACATGAACGATGTTGAGGCAGGATTCCAAACGGCGCTACGAAGAAAGCCCAATCCATAACCGAATCTTCAAACCAAGTGGCTGAAGGTCCAACGAGAATGAGGAAGGATTAATTATTCCCAATAATGCTCATTACACTGGAGCAGGGAATAAATTTAAAGAACTGGCGACGCAAGAAAAGAACGTCTCCAACAACGAAGACAGAGGAGAGGTTGGCGCAAGGCTAATAACCTTGCGCGGAAAAACAAACAATTATGGTAAATTTATCAACCCTCGGATATGGACCGGATACACGACGACGACCACGGAAATGAAAATGGCTAAACGATTTCCGAATTTTCTCATGGAACGTTCGCTCACTATACAGAGCTCGAGCTGCACAGCAGCCAGCCGATGCCCTGTCCGAATATAAGGTCGACATAACAGCATTACAAGAAATAAAATGAACGGGGTAGACTTTCTATTATTATTATTAGAATTATTTATTGGCCACTCTCCTTCCACACTTGACTATCTGATCCGATCTCTTCAAGGTCAAACCTAACATTGTCCTCCCATCTCGGTTGCGGCCATCCTACCGGTCTCTTTCCCGTTGGTTTACCGTCAAGAATTCTACGCACGGTCCTATCGTTGCCCATTCGCACTACATGTCCGGCCCATCTTAATCTTCGCGACTTGATTACTCTCACTATTGTAGGTTTGCGGTATAGCTCTTCCAATTCGTGGTTATGGAGTTTCCTCCATTGTCCTACCTCCTCGTCATATTTACCTCCAAAGATACCCCTTAACATTTTATTTTCGAATACGCGGAATTAGACTTTCTAATCAGCCAAAAATTGAAGCCTGCCATTATCGGCTTTAATGCAATAAACGAAAGGCTGGGCCCTGTTCGCGTGCGAGGCAAGTTTAAGAACACAAGCATCATAAACGTTCACGGACCTACCATGGTGAATTGAATGCTAAAATAGGTCGGGAGCCGGATAAATATCAATTAAACTTCTTGATGAGTCTTATTAATAATCTCTAGAGTTGTCCATCCAGTCGATTCGATTCACTTCCATTCCATGTTTCCTAATGAATTGCTTACAAAGGTCACTTCCTAAGAGAGAGGATCAGCTTGGTTCAATTAAATCCATATTGTATTGTCAGTTAATGATTCTTTTTTCACTTAAGCTAGTTTAGACAATGCGTTTGGATAATAAGAGATAATTAATGCAGGAAACATATATATTAATGCAGGAAACATATATATATTTGAATGTTCTGACGACTCCACTTACATATTCTTTAATATAATCATAAACTGGCGCAAGGCTAATAACCTTGACTGGAAAAACAAATTATTATGGAAAATCTAACAAGCCTCAGTTACATAAGGCCAAGAACGGATCCCGGTTGTAGTGCCAATGATGATTTATTTATTATTATTACTTACTGGCCTGTAGGAACCCGGAAGTTCATGACCTCACCGACTTGGCTCCGCCATTGCTCCCTGTCCTGTGCAATCTCCTTTCACGTTCGACCATCCGATCCGATCTTCTCGAGGTCCAATCTAACATTGTCCTCCCATCTCCGTCGCGGCCGTCCTGTCGGTCTCTTTCCCGTTAGTTTACCGTCAATAATTCTATGCACGGTCCTATCATCGCCCATTCGCGCTACGAGTCCGGCCCATCTAATCTTCGCGACTTGATTACTCTCATTATTGTAGGTTTACGGTATAGCTCCTCCAATTCGTGATTGTGAAGTTTCCTCCATTGTCCCGACTCCTCGTCAAATTTACCACCAAAGATACCCCTTAAAACTATTCTCGAATACGCGGAATTTGTTTTCTTCCCGTTTTGTGAGAGCCCATGTTTCGCATCCGTATAGAGCAATCGGCATGGTTATGGTTCTATAGACACGGAGCTTTATATTACGTGATAGCAGTTTGGATTTCAACAGTTTACTGACTGCATGCCAACTAGCGTTGCCGGAGTGTAGTCTTTTGTTAATTTCCTTCGACGTTTCGTTTCTGGTCGTCAGTATCGTTCCCAGATATTTAAATTCTTTGACATTTTCAAATGTCTTGCCCCTGACGTTTATATGTGTTCTCTGAGGTCCACCTGCTCTCGCCGTAATCACGTATTTTGTTTTGTCTTCATTTATTTATAGGCCTACCTCTTCTGCTGCTTGCATGATTATTTCACAGTTTTTACTTGCAGTTTCGAGGTTATCGCCCAAAACGGCGATGTCATCCGCATACGCGAGCACTTGTGTGACTCCGTTCAGGGATGATCCGGCCATGTTGTCGTCTTGTACCTTTCTGATAACATACTTGAGGACAAGGCTAAAAAGGCATGGTGAGAGGCCATTCCCCTGTTTTAGTCCGTCCCGGATTTCAAATGGTTCTGAGAGGTGGTTTTCTATTCTAACTCGCCCTTTGTTTTCGTTCATGCAAATTTGAATGAGGACGGCATATTTTTTCGGGATCCCCAGCTCAACCACAATATGGTAGAGTTTTCGCCTTGCGACTGAGTCGTAGGCTTTTTTGAAGTCAACGAACAGTTGGTGAACCGTCTGTCCGTATTCCCACTTCTTTTCCAGCAGTTGCCTTATTGTGAACATCTGATCGCTTGTTGACCGGTTCCGACGGAATCCGCATTGGTAGTCTCCCAATATTTCTTCTGCGTACGGTGTGATTCTTGCCAGTATGACATTTGTTAATATTTTGTATGTGGTTAGGAGCAATGATATTCCTCTGTAATTTTCGCAGTCAGATCTGTCGCCTTTTTTGAAAATGGGGATGACTATTGAGGTTTTCCATTCTTCCGGAATGACTTCCTTGTCCCATATTGTTTTAACCAGGTGGTGGATCTTTCGAGCGGTTGCCTCTCCTCCATGCTTGTTGTTTTTCAGTCGATTTATCGCGTCTACAACTTCGTCGAAAGAGGGCTCTGGGATCTGGGGCTCCGCTGTATGTACGTCTGGTGCGCTTATTTGTGGTTGATGGGTGCGCACATTGAGCAGGTTTTCAAAGTACTGCTTCCATCTTGTCACGATATTGTTTGTTTCTGTCACCAGGCAACCGTTTGTGTCTCGGATTATTTTGGCTCTCCCTCGGTAGCCATTTCTAATTAAATTTATGCCGGCATACATACCTCTGCTGTTCTTTGCTCTGGCATTTTCTATGTTTTTTTCGGTCCGAGTCTTCTCCCATTCGCATTTTTTGCGTTTGAAAAGTCTGGTTGTCTCTTTCCGGATTGTCGCGTATCTTACTGCGTTGACTTCATCATATGCTTCTAAGTGGATCATTCTGAGGCGTTTACCTTGTTCGATCTTTGCCCTGCACTCATCGTCAAACCAAGGTTTGGACTTAGTTGTTTTCTTAAATAATAATACCTCTTGGGCTGTTTGATTGTGTCTCTGATCGATGCCCATTTAGTGTCCACAATATTGGCTTGCTCTTCCTCACTACTGTCATTCTCTAGGATGCCAAATCTATTCGTTAGTTCGTCTTGATATTCCGCCCTTTTACGTAGGTCTTTTAGTTTATCAGTCTCGAACTTTTTGCTCGTCTCCCGTGAGTGCCCATGTGGGTTTGCTGCGAGCCGACTTCTAATTTTGCCCATCACTAGAAGGTGATCGGATTCGCAATCTGCTCCTCTATATGATCTTACGTCAAGGATATTCGAGTGGTGTCTTTTATCTATGAGGAAGTGGTCTATTTGGTTACGCGTTACGCCGTCGGGTGATATCCATGTGGCTTTATGGATTTGCTTGTGCTTGAACATCGTGCTTTTCACTACCAGATCTTTTGACGCTGCGAACGTGATAATTCGAATACCATTGTCATTTGAAACGTCATGTAGGCTTTCTTTACCTATTGTTGGTTGGAAGATATCTTCCTTTCCAATTTTCGCATTGAGGTCGCCGAGGAGAATTTTAACATCGAATGATGAGATCCCATCAAATACTTCTTCTAGGGTCTCGTAGAATGTGTCCTTCGTTTCTTCGTCGGTAGATTCTGTTGGGGCGTGTACGTTTATAAATACATAATTGTACCATAATCCCTGTACTTTTAGCACCGACATTCGATGATTAATAAACTGCACATCTTTTACATGGGGCGTAATCTTATTGCTTATGATGAAGCCAGTTCCGAGGTTATGTGTATCGGTACCTCGACAGCTAGTGTAAACCCATTGGTTTCGATTACTTGATGTGGGAGTCGAACTTCCTGAAGCGCGACGATGTCCATTTTATATTGTTTCGCGTTTTCTACGACCGTCTGTATCGCGCCTGGTTTATATAACGTTCGAACATTCCACGTGCCGACGCGTATATCCCGCATTTTCCGTTTTTCCCTACGTCTTCTTTTTGCCGAGTCGGTGTTTTCTTGATGATTTTTTCCCTTATGGTAGTGTCGGCTCATCACACCTACGCCCACCGGGTTTTTCGTGGGATTGTTTTTTGTATATTGAGTATTCATTTTTGATCCCACGAGTCTTGGGGCTTCAGATAGCCCGCCACATTAGAGCCCCGTTTTGATATGGTAAGGTCTGGTTACTGCTCCGATTCGACCCGGTGTCAGAGAGGCGCCGTTATAATACAGCCGGTATACCCCTGGCTGCAAACCATCCAATGGCCACGGTGACGCGTAACACCCTGGATTAGGGGTGGTAGATCTTTGTGTGTTACTCCTCGCTAGCCTGTCTGACATGGGTGGCCCTACTGGAAGCATATGCTTCCGTCAGCATAGCCTGAGTGATTCATTGTAGTTTAAGCCCCCGCACCACGTCAAGGTTTCTACCAAGCGGGGGAATAATAAATAATAATAATAAATAATAATAATAAATAATAATAATAAATAATAATAATAAATAATAATAATAAATAATAATAATAAATAATAATAATAAATAATAATAATAAATAATAATAATAAATAATAATAATAAATAATAATAATAAATAATAATAATAAATAATAATAATAAATAATAATAATAAATAATAATAATAAATAATAATAATAAATAATAATAATAAATAATAATAATAAATAATAATAATAAATAATAATAATAAATAATAATAATAAATAATAATAATAAATAATAATAATAAATAATAATAATAAATAATAATAATAAATAATAATAATAAATAATAATAATAAATAATAATAATAAATAATAATAATAAATAATAATAATAAATAATAATAATAAATAATAATAATAAATAATAATAATAAATAATAATAATAAATAATAATAATAAATAATAATAATAAATAATAATAATAAATAATAATAAATAATAATAATAAATAATAATAATAAATAATAATAATAAATAATAATAATAAATAATAATAATAAATAATAATAATAAATAATAATAATAAATAATAATAATAAATAATAATAAATAATAATAATAAATAATAATAATAAATAATAATAATAAATAATAATAATAAATAATAATAATAAATAATAATAAATAATAATAATAAATAATAATAATAAATAATAATAATAAATAATAATAATAAATAATAATAATAAATAATAATAATAAATAATAATAATAAATAATAATAATAAATAATAATAATAAATAATAATAATAAATAATAATAAATAATAATAATAAATAATAATAATAAATAATAATAATAAATAATAATAATAAATAATAATAATAATAATTATAATAATAATTATAATAATAATTATAATAATAATTATAATAATAATAATAATAATAATAATAATAGAAAGTCTATCCTGAGCGCATGGTGTTTTGCATGACAGCTGTAATAAATGTCATACTCGTTTCTTTGAATAACATCACTCCCCGTTCATCTTATTTCCTGTAATGTTGTTATGTCGGCCTTATATTCGGACACAGGCTAGCTGCTGTGCAGCTCGAGCTCTATATGGTAGCGAACGTTCCATGAGATAATTCGCAAATCGTTTAGCGATTTTCCTTTCCGTGATCATCGTCGTGTATCGGGTCCATATCCAGGGCTCGATAAATTTGCCATAATAGTTTGTTTTTGCGGGCTAGGTTATTAGCCTTGCGTCAACCTTTTTCAGGATGTCGCTGCATGCATTGGTTCCTGGCTTTCGCCGGATTGAAAGTAATCAGTGGCCCTGCCGTGTATGTTCGCTCCCATCCCCCACATTCACTAACACATATTTAATGTTGTGATAGTCGGTAAGGTCATGAACTTTCGGGTTCCTACAGGCCAATAAATAGTAGTGATAGTCTTTTAAATTATCGCACAAGACTCTTATATTGTTGTATTTTAATGTTTTGTTCTAAAACTATTGATAAGTTACCCAGTTTAATAATATCTTTAGCCTCCATGAGGCTGACTATAATGGGAAGCACCTTCGCTTTCCTGTTTGTTGGTCGTATCTGCTGTCGTATGCTAACTGAAGTATAAAATAAATGCTTTGGCTTGGATTTGATGAATATATCTTTGAAATACTGTTTTTGATCTTGTTGTCGATTCAGTGCGACTGGTGCATATTTTAAAAGTTAAACGGTAATATCACCTTGTGACCTTTTTTTTATTGGCTTAAACTCTCCTTAAAGTACCCAAGAAAGTCAATTATGATGGGGAGAAACTTGTAAGTGGGTTAAAAAAAGGATTATTAGGGCGTAGTTGTGATGCAAAATTAGCAGTTTTCCGACTGCGTGGAGTCTTTATTATTCTGTATATGAATTATACAGGGCTCCTCGATAGTATAGTGGTTAGTATACCCGCCTGTCACCCGGGAGACCGGGGTTCGATTCCCCGTCGGGGAGCCCTTGGCGCAAGACTAATGACCTTGCCCAGACAAAATAAATCATTATGGAAAATTTAACAAGCCTCAGGACTTGCTAAATAAGGCCAAGACCGTTTCCCGGTTGTAGTGCCGATGATGATGATGATGATATGAATTATTCCGACACATATCAGTTTCCAGATTTTAATGTCGACGAATAGATGTCTCTCGTAACCCCAATTTTAAGGCTGAGTAAATAGCTGTTTGAAGGAAAGCCATTAAAACTACAAAACTACTCAAAACTTTAACTTCAAATATCTCGGTTCTATACTTTTCAAACGGGGATACCATAGACCCCCTTAATTTTTATCCGATTGACTTTAAATTTTAACAGCACGGCGGCAGTTAAAACTTCCAGCCGTCTTTATCGTATAAAAAAATATTCTTCTTAGGAGCAACTCAGAGCCTTCCGTGTACTTTATTATTCTCTAGATATAAAAGGTTACATTTCTGTGGCTTACTGGCTATTTATACTATTCTGTTATAATTATTATCATTAATCCCTTATTTTTCGTTGGGGTGATACATGCCTCTTGGCGCAAGGCTTATAACCTTACCCATAAAAATAAATTATTATGGAAAATTTAACAAGCCTTGAGACTTGCTAAATAAGGCCTAGACCGGATCCCGGTTGTGGTGCCGATGATGATGATGATACATACTTCTAATCGGCAACACTTGCCGATTCATTATTAGCAGATGTGTGAACTTATTTTGTTCCATTAGGATGATGCATGCTGCTTATCGACTATATTCGATGATTCATAATTGGTAGAAGCGTTAACTCTTCCCTTGCTTAGAAAAACGGTGTCCCATCATTTACGCCGTCGCTTGTAATTCACGTAACTTTGCGTAGACGTACCATGGACGATAGGAAAGGGATAGAGATATGAGTGTGGTGCATATGAAAATACTAGTCTTTAACTACAAAAAACATGTTTTATGTTAATTTTTCGATTAATTATGGCGGCACAGCAGCGCACCCAAGGTAAACAAAATCTCGGACGGTCGACATGGGCGCAAAAAGTTTCTTAAAATGTAGTCCAAAATCTAGTGAACATCATAGGATTTTGTTGATGAAATGATTTTTATAGATTTTATAAGCGATTTTCGGCCGATTAATTTGGTATTCAGGAAGTCAATCAAAGGAATCTGAATCGCTGTATCCAATGCAAAACTCACATTAAAATCCCCACTTAAAATCATTGGAATTTTATCGTAATCTTTTTTAAAAATCCGCGATAGTTCTAGTGTGTACTTTATTAAATTCTTGTGGATGAATTCAATAATTATATCTATTGATTGGTTGGAAGAAATGTAAATTGCCACAATTATAACTGGATTACCATGGTCCAATCTGCTTCGACGATTACATATTTCTCCCACTTTAGAAAGCTGAATAGACGATGATTCAAGTTATTGTGCATTGAGATCTATTTGTGGATTAAGAAGACGCGCTCCATCATTTATATTAGATAGATTGCAACTCCGCCTGCCGCTAGATGTTGTCTTTTATATTGGACTACAATACTAAAATTTGGAATGTTTACAATATCTTAATTAATCATCCACGTATCGGCAGGAATAAGAAATTTCGTCGACGATGTTATACTGCATAATTGAAAATCCTGTGCACGAGCTCGTAAACTTTGGCAGTTAAAGGTGTAAAATTATATGATCACTTTCTATTAGTAGATGTTGATGTGGGAAGGTCCTCCCTGGCTGTCTCTGGTGTGGATGGATAGTTCTATCCCAAGACACATACACGGATCTCACTTGGAAGTCCTTTCGATCCGCTGTTACCTATTCGGTTCCGGATAACTGCTTCCGGTTGTTCAGCAGACATACATCTGGTGATGAATTCTCCTATGTGGTAAATGTTCTGTTTGATACTGTGCTTGGGAATATGATATGCAGCTCCAATCGAGACTCTGTGAAAGTGGACAAATGTCGTCTAATTTTCCTCCCTAAATATCCGGCACAATACGCTTTATTTGTGAAGAGGCAAATAGCCAAGATACATGTCATTTAATATCTCTTCTTTCCTAACTTTCTTAGTGCGAAACGATCGCAACACGTGCGGTGTAGAATTACCACAGTTTACGATACTATTAATATTATGATACTATTTTTCTTTATTTATTTTTGATTGCTTACTAAGTCTTTCTTAATTTAATCTTCACTCTCAGCTAACATAAAAGTGTATTTTTAAATAAGGTGGTTGCACTATATAATATTCCTTTTATTGGATTGCTAAATTTTAAAATCTCGCCATTCAACATAAGACACCACTCTTTATGCAATTCCAAAACAAAACTCTTCTTTTTTCGATCGTTTGATCGAAGGAAATTTTTTTTCCACGTTACCAAGGGCATCGCGTTATTTTCTTTTTGCGCTGATCTCACATAAAATCTTTTGTATTAGGGTCTCTTTTGTGAGCCAGCGTATCTTTTGTTTGATCTTTCTGTAATTTACCTTGGATCGGCAATTGTCTAGAAACCCCTAAACATTACTTGGGATCTCCAGAAATGTTTAGACTTGGTAATTACCATGGGTCTCTTCAGGTAATCTTAATGGACATCGGTGCTAAGGATATTTTCGTATGTCTCAATGGTATTGTTGTCCAGCGAAATTATTTCTGGGCGCCGTTCTTTTGTTCCGTTTAGGAAATCTTTCCTTGAATGGGATTAAAGAAAACGATGTTGCCATAGAGTACGTCTGAACTCCATGCTTTTATTAGCGATGTCGCTAACGAATTTTTCTTAGTGAATTGGTTAATTAAATATTAATCAATTTTACGGGGATTCACATTATGTGATCCGAAATTTAGTGGGACTTGGTCCGGTATGAAGGTTCGTGTGGGGGTTTTGGTACGTAACAAAGGTAAACGGTAACAACTCTTTCGTTGTATTTTTAAATCATATTGTGACGCATATGACAATCAGTACTAGAATATTCTAGAGAGTCCGAAACAGAGTACTAGTATATTCTATGAAGTAATGGAAAACTGGAGACTAGGAACAGTAGAACATTCAAGGCAATGGAACGGACGGAAACGAAACGCCGAAACAGTATAAATACGTCGCACACAGAGCATAGTGATGAGTAAGAAGTAGAACGTGAAGCAAGCTATAAGTCTGGTAGTAATAAGTAAGCAGTAAAATACGCGATAATTAGGGAAGCGATAAGTAAAGAAAACATTAAGTGTACGGTAAAAAGTAACGATTGTTATTAACGGACTAATAAAATGTCACATTAATTCAGAATCGATTTAACGGCTCTTATTTATTTACAAGTAATTAATCCAGCGAACCCTAAGCTCGCTACAATATAATAATTTCTCAATTGATTTAAGTCGATTCGGGTTCAGCCTTTTAAACTCAGCTCGAAATTCAATTGTGGATACTGTTGCTCTTCGACCATGATCGAATTTTTTATCACTTTTTTTTTCGAAACGACATGTATCAATCGACGTTACTTGTGAGAGTGCAACGTACAAGAGCTGCTGGGCGTGTGTTATGTCATATTCATATACAATCTCATCAAATATACCTTCCTGGGACTAATGAATTGTTCTCGTACACGCAAAGGCCAGTGGGAACTGGTAACGTTTTATACTGACTGTTTTATTAGGTACTAATAGTATAGAGAATGTTCTTCGATCTATCGGTACTGCCAGTAGACAAAGATTTTGCTTTTGTAGTAATGTTGCTGCCTTTCTTTTGATTCTTCGCCAGTTTTGGGGGTCCCAGGCAATCTCAACCATAAATGATTTACCTCTATTTTGTCATTATCTTCAGTATAAATCAATTTTGCTGTCGCATCATACGCCAATCCATCTGGCACGTCGATATTAGTTTTTATGATGTAAGGTTTATTGATAACCAACGTAATTTCATGAGGCAAACCTCCTGTATCAATAGTTGACATTTTGTGTAATTTTTGACGCCTAGAAGTTTGCTGTTCAATATTGTGGCAACCAATATATACATCTGTAGCTTCTGTAATGACTTTTTCGACTGCAGAACTTAAATTTTTATTATTGTATATAGCAACATAATAAAAACATAATCTCAAAAAATTTGATTTTCGTCTAAAGTCTTTATACGTCATTTGCCTTTATATACCGCCTTAGCGAACCATCAAGTCATATGAACTCCCGATAACTGCAATTTATCACCTAACTGAGTTAAGTACTTTTCAAGGCGATATAGTTGCTCTTGGTGATTTCAACCTCCCCCATCTCCAATGGACGTTATATACGATAAATCATTTTACATCCCAAACGCCACAAGTGCCAAGCAATGTCTCTTTATAGACGGCCTATTCGACTCAAGCCTCTGTCAAGTAAGTAATGTCCCAAATCATATGGGCAGGGAACTTGACCTTGTGTTTACGACGGACAGTTGCGTGCGCCCTCCCCCTCTCCAAAATCATCCTGTGAATGGAACAAACTAATAAATAATAATAATATAATTCAATAATAACTATTGAACAACCAGCCCAAAGTAGGCGTCCAACAAAAAAGGTACTGTACGAAAAAAAAGGAGGCGGCGAAAATTTAAAATAAAAAGTCAAAATGAAAAAAAAAAAATAATTTCATTCTCCGTAAGACTTAAAAATCGATTCAACTAATTGGGCAAAGAATAAATAAATCAACACATAGTAAAGAGCAACAAATACCTGCGATAGATATAAAGTAATCAACAGTAGAAGAAAAGAACGAAAACAAGAACAAAAGAAACCCAAACTACAACAAATGCCTGTGATTGAAATAAAGTAATCAACAGTAGAAGAAAAGAACGAAAAGAAGAAAGGACAAGAACCAAAAAAAAAAACAAACCTTGTAAAGCAATCAACAGTAGAAGAAAAGAACGAAAATTAGAAAGAATGAGAACCAAAGAAAAACCAACCATATAAAGAAATCAACAGTAGAAGAAAAGAATGAAAAGAAGAACGAACGAGAATCAAAGAAAAACAAACCATGTAAAGCAACCAACAGTAGAAGAAAAGAACGAAGAGAAGAAAGAACAAGAACCAAAGAAAAACAAACCATATAAAGAAATTAACAGTAGAAGAATATAACGAAAAGAAGAAAGACAAGAACCAAAGAAAAACAAACCATATAAAGAAATTAACAGTAGAAGAATATAACGAAAAGAAGAAAGAGCAAGAACCAAAGAAACCCAAACTACAACAAATACCTGTGAAAGATATAAAGTAATCAACAGTAGAAGAAAAGAACGAAAACAAGAAAGAACAAGAACCAAAGAAAAACAAACCGTATAAATAAATCAACAGTAGAAAAAACGAATGAAAAGAAAAAAAAAAACAAGAACCAAAGAAACCCAAACTACAACAAATACCTGTGATAGATATAAAGTAATCAACAGTAGAAGAAAAGAACGAAAAGAAGAAAGAACAAGAACCAAGAAAAACAAACCATATAAAGAAAACAGTAGAAGAATATAACGAAAAGAAGAAAAAACAAGAACCAAAGAAACCCAAACTACAAGAAATCTATCACAAATAAAAAGTAATCAACAGTAGAAGAAAAGAACGAAAACAAGAAAGAACAAGAACCAAAGAAAAACAAACAATACAAATAATCAACAGTAGAAGAACAGAACGAAAAGAAGAAAGATCAAGAGCCAAAGAAAAACAAATCATATAAAATAATCAACAATAGAAGAAACGAATGAAAAGAAGAAAGAATAAGAACCAAAGAAAAATAAACTACAACAAATACCTGTGATCGATATAAAGTAATCAACAGTAGAAGAAACGAATGAAAAGAAGAAAGAACAAGAACCAAAGAAAAACAAACTACAACATATACCTGTGATAGCTATAAAGTAAAAGAACGAAATGGAAAAGAATAAGAACCAAAGAGCAACAAACGATATAAAGAAATTAACAATAGAAGAAAAGAACGAAAAGAAGAAAGAACAAGAACCAAAGAAAAACAATCCATATAAAATAATCAACAGTAAAAGAAAAGTACAAAAACAAGAAAGAACAAGAACCAAAGAAAAACAAACCGTGAGTACACTCAACTTTGGTTTTCTTAATTTCGTATTTTTGTATAATTACGTATTTGTGTATATAATAGGGCCCCTATAATTCCTCAGTTGCCCTTAGTCTTCACGCTCTCTCAATCATTGACAACAGCTCAGCGATTATAAATTTCCTCACCACCCGTTTTCATTATATAGATGTAATTTTATAGTTGTAAAGGAATTGCTGTCCTAAAACACTTAAATACTAGTTGTAAAATATAAATGTACCATATTATCTACCTAATAAAAAAAATTGAAAAAATTCTCACCACTCCACGAATACTTTTCCTTCCACTTCCGCAAAGCCAACCTCCGCCTTATAAACGAGCATCTTGGCAAATACGTATTTTGCTTTGACCATCTAGAGGTTAAAAATGCTACTCCCACTCTCTACAAAGAAATTCATAATGCCATTTCCTCATATGTCCCTTATTCTCGATATAGGGTATCAGTTTCATTGCCCCATGATACAACCACAAGCTCCGTACTCTGCGAAACAAGAGGAATAATTTGTGGAAGAATTTCCTAAGAATGCGTCCCTCCTAGACCACTCCAAATATCTCGGTTCCTTTTATAAACTCTCCGAACTTTACAGCTCCCTCTACTACAATCACCTCATTAAAACTCAAAACAATTTGACCCATGACCGCAAATCTTTTTTCCACTTTATTAATTACAATTGTAAATCTAAGGCTTGTCCCAACTCCCTTTTCTATAACTCGACTACTTCAACCGACCCTCAAAACCACTGTCAATCTTTTCGCCTCTTTCTTTAGACAATCCTTCATGAACAAATTTGTTTAGTCTAACCCACTTTACTTCAAACATCTGCCCAAATTCTCCCTTGGCCCCTACGTCTCTCAACATATCCACCCACACTTAGTTGAAGAAAAATTAAACGTATTTAAAGACGAGTTCAGCCTCGGACTGAACTCCCTGCTATCCTTTTATAAAAATGTTCCTCTTCTCTTTCTCTCCCGCTCTTAATTATCTTTCATCTATCCCTTTCACAAGGTGAATACCTAGATATTTGGAAATCCTCTTATATCACCCCCATTCATAAGAAGGGACTCAAAAACGATATATCCAACTATCGTCCCATTGCTATGCTTTCGTTGAAGAAAAATTATACCTATTTAAAGATGAGTTCAGCCCCAGCACCGATGGACTCCCACAGTCCATTTAAACAAATGTTCCGCTTCCATTTCGCTCCCGCTCTCAACGGTCTTTAATCTATCCCTTTCACAAGGTGAATTCTTAGATATTTAGAAAAACCTCTTATAATAACCCCATACATAAGAAGGGACCCAAAAACGATATATTTAATTAACGTCCCATTGCTATGCTCTATCCTCTTATATCACCCCCATTCATAAGAAGGGACTCAAAAACGATATATCCAACTATCGTCCCATTGCTATGCTTTCGTTGAAGAAAAATTAAACCTACTTAAAGACGAGTTCAACCCTGGCACCGATGGACTCCCTGCTGTTCTTTTATAAAATTGTTCCTCTTCTCTTTCTCTCCCACTCTCAATTATCTAGCATCTATCCCTTTCACAAGGTGAATACGTAGATATTTGGAAATCCTCTTATATCACCCACATTCATAAGAAGGGACCAAAAATCGATATATCCATCTATCGTTCCATTGCTATGGTTTCGCACATTCTAAAACAGTTCGAGGGCATTCCATAAGAAGCGGTATGTTTCCACGGCAAATTATCTCTCCCTACCACCATATTTTCCTCACCGGTAGGTTTACCACGACTAATCTAGTGGAGTTTTCTTCCCACACCCTCCTTGCCCTTGAGAACGGCAGTGAAATCGACGTAATCACCATCGATTTTAGCAAGAACTTTGGCAAAATCTCCCACAACCGTATACTCTTTAAATTCTCCCCCTTGGTTTTGAATCTCTACTGATTAAGTGGATTTCTTCCTGTCTTAACGATCGAACCTACCGTGTCAGATTTAAATCCACACTTTTCAATCCATTGCTTCCCACCTCAGGCGTTCCTCAGGGCAGTCAAATTAGTCCCCTCTTATTTATTCTTCCCTTTAACGATATTGACTTCAGTATCAAGCACTCCTACATCTCTCTCTACGCGGATGTCACTAAACTTTTCAAGCCGATCCGCTTTCCTCTCGACCCCTCACCTCTCCAAACGGATCTTGATAGATTTTCAACATTGTGCCAAAACAATTGCCTCGAACTAAATATCGTCAAATGTCACTCAATCACCTGTTCCCGTAAACACTCGCTTTCCTATTTCTTACTCAATCAACCGATATCACCTGTACAATCGATTCGCGACAAAGCCATCTTATATGATATGATGCATAACTTCATTCTACATATTGACGATATAATCCTCAAGGCCAACTCTGCCCTTGGTTTTGTGAAACGCTGGTCGAAAAATTCTCCAATCCCTACTTTACCCGATCACTCTACGTACTCTTTTTCCATCCTCTTCTTGAATATGCTAGTCAAGTCTGGTTCCGTTATTACTCGTCACAATATTGTTAACACTAGATTTTGTAGCTTAACTAAGGTTAGTAGTTTGTAGCGCTTATCGATATTAGATGATGATGGTTCGGATATGATGTTGATGATGTCGTCGTTGTAATGTTGGCCTACAAGGTCTTTTACCCCTGCACATTCAAATAGTATATGTTTGGTGGATAGGTTGGAGTTGGATGTACAGATGTGGCAGGAAGGAGGATTACTCCTGTTGATGAGATGTTGGTTGGTGATAAATGTGTGCCCAAGGCGCAGCCGGAGGAAGCACCTGATTTTATGTTTTGCGGCTGTTGGTAGATATCTGATGGGTTCTCTTCTGGGGTTTACTACTGCATACGTATGCCTGTACTCTGCCCAGTCCTTTTGTTCTATTACATTTTTTTTATTTATTATTTATTACAATGTAAGTATATCACATAGTAACTTAAATCTAGTAGCACTAGCAACTAAGGCTTTCGGCTAACCTTTTGTTCTAAATTGTGGAGCTCACTATTAAAGTATCTATGTAAGTCCTTGTTGTGTTCAACGAAAAAAGTTATTAGGGGTTCCTTGATGGCCAGTTTTGCAGCAGCATCTGCTGCTTCGTTGCCTGCTATCCCACTATGGCTTGGCACCCAGAGAAGCTTTATTTTGTTTTGTTTATAGGATAAACTATGCTGGATCAAGTGAATGATTCGGTTTCCATTGTTTGGGTTCCTTATTGCTTGGATGGTTGATAGGCTGTCTCTGCAAATAAGTGTCTTGTTCTTTTTTACTAATTTAATTGCTTCCAGTACAGCGGTTGCTTCGGACGAAAGTATGGAACAGAATTCGGGTATAAGTCCCTTTCTGATTACTATTTTTGCGCTGTTGACTATCGCAAATGATGTGCCGTCCTTTGTTTTGGATACGTCGGTGAAAAGTAGGTTCCACTGGCTGTGTTGGTTTTTGATATGTCGATAATGTTGTTGGTATTCTAGGTGGTTTGTTCTATTTTTCGGGAGTAGGCTTAAATCGGTGTTGAATATCTTAGTTGATAATAACCATGGGGGGTGAATTGTCCTTGCCTTTTGTGGTTTAATGTTTATTCGGAATTGGTGCGCAAGTAATATTGCCTGTCCTAGGGCCGACAAGTACCTTTGGGGCCGTTTCCTCCTAAGGATGTGTTTAATATCCTCCACTACGGGTGTCTTCGGTGTGGCGGTAAGTTTGACAACTAGCTTAGCTGAATGGTACTTCATTCGGTTTTCAATCGTCGGGAGTCCACTTTCTGCTAGAATGTTTGTTATTGGTGTGGTTCTGAATGCACCTGTACTTATTCGATCTGCTGCGTGACAGGGGGATTTCACTAGTTGTAGGTTAGTTTTGCTGCATTTCCCGTATATTGATAGGCCGTAATCTATTTTCGATAATATAATTGCTCTGGTGATGTTTGTTAGTGTATTAGTATGAACAAAACTCTTTTTTGATCCTAAGTATTTAATGATATTTAACCTTAGATCTAAGTTTTTCTTAAGAGCTAGACATTGATTTTTGAAGTTCTATTTACTGTCAAATTGTAGGCCTAGAATTTTTAGTGTATTAACATTGCTGATGGTGGAGTTTTCAAAGTTAACTGCTAACAATTTATTACAACTGTGTTTTTTACATATATGTCATATTTTGGTTTTCTTGTTTGAGATTTTGGCTCCGGAATAATGACCCCACATTCTAATATCTGAGAGGATATTTTCAAAAGTTTGACTGATAAATTCTAAATTGTTGACATTACTGAATACAATGACATCATCTGCGTAGATACAATATTTTACAACTTTATATTTTGTCAGTATAATACTTAGATCTTCAAAAGCTATTTTAAATAAAACTACTGAGAGTGATGATCCTTGGGGGATACCGGTTTCTGTATTGTGTACCCCGGAACAAACTCCGTTGGATTTTACCCTGAATTTCGTATTTGACAGGAAAGATCTGATAAAATTGAACATATTACCTCATATTTTCCATTTTTGAAGCTTGTTCAGTATGACGTGGGGGCCGATGCGGTCGAAGGCCTTTTGGAAATCTATTGTTAGAATGGAGGTATGCTTTTTGCAGGAAAGTGCAGAAGTAATGTAGTTATCAAGGTGAAGGAGCACCTCGACTTTTTTTGAATCCAACTTGCTTCGTACTTATAAGGGTATATTTCTCTAAATACCAGTTTGAGCCTTTTTGCGATAATTTTTTCTAACAATTTGCCTAAGCAGGAGAGGAAGGAAATAGGGCGGTAGCTATTGATTGTGTCGGTTTCCCCATCGGACTTTAAAATAGGTATGACAGTGGATGTTTTCCATGTTTGTGGTTTGACGCCTGTTTTTCCTTGCACGATTCGTTTACCGTACAGATTCTATAGCGACACGATGGACGACAAATAACGACACGAAAATGTTTATTAAAATTATACTTTATTTCTCGTATTAATACGACGACACTAATACAAAAGATTCGACAAACGAAAACAAATTAGCCGAGATTATAATCGAATCGAACAGCTTTACAATGGATACAAAACGAATATATATTTTGACAAACGAAATTTACATAAGGTAACGAGAACGAACCGAAAATGTTGTGCACTGCTTGAGTACGACGACGAAGTGAACGAGTTGAAGAAATCTTCACCGAAAGGAATCCTTAATGGCCGCTATCTTGAACCTTTGATGAGCGGAAGTAGGCGGGGCTATGCCTTCCAGAACGATAGCTGAACGAAACTGGACGAATGTTGTGGCGTACTATTGACAGTTAAGGTGTCAATACAATGCTGACGGTATTGTATGGACGAATTTTGTCGGCAGTCAATGTTGTCTACGCTAATTTGTGAAGCGAGATGCGACAACGCCTGATTTATAAATGTGGTTAAATAGATCTAATAGACGTTGTTTCATGATCGGAGGACTGTTTGCAGACTGGATTCAAATTCTATTCCCGTTATGGGACTTTCTATGGCGTTGATATAGGACCTCCCTAGGGTGGTTATCTGCATTGGGTGTTCCTGCATTTGTTTTTTTGCTGCGTGGAAGGTTGGATGAAAATTAAACTTTATATTTGCCCAGGATTCGGCTAGATGTTTAGCTATTTTTTGAGGACATGTAAGTATGTTAGTGCCGGTATTTATTGTCGTAATGCCAGGGGGATTATAATTGCCTGTGAGCGTTTTTATATCAGACCATATCTTTTTTGGAGTGGAATTGGGCGTTAATTTTACCGTGAAGTATTGAAGTGATTTGGACTTTTCAATTTTGGCAGTTCTCCGAAACTGGGCGTTAAGCCGTTTATATGTTATTAGATGCTGGTCCGTTGGATGTTTCTTGAAGATTTTCCAAGCTGATTGTATTTCGGTCCGTAATCTTGTATTCCAGCATGAGACAATGGATTTATGGAACCTTCTTGTTGTCTGCGGAATGGACATGTTGGCGGCCGCTCTAGTCATTTTTGTGATAATACCTGCTTCTTGGTTAATATTTGGTCTTACGCTATGGGAGTTAAGGAATTGTGTGGTCAGTGTTTGAAATTTATCCCAATTGGCTCGGTCAGATTGGAACTTGGGTAAAAGTTTGACTTTTTTCTTCTTATTGTTGCCGAAGGAGATAGTAATAATTATTGGGAAGTGGTCGCTGCCATGCAAATTGTCTAATATCTCCCACCTGGTGTTGGGGGAAAATTGGGCCGATATTAAGGAAAGATCAACATTAGTGAAAGTCTTGTGGGTGGAGAAGTGAATCGGGTTGCCCGTGTTCAATATTGAAAGATGGGATTGCAATAGAACGTTTTCAATAATTTTGCCTTTTTTGTTTGTTGCTTGTGAACCCCATATTGTGCTGCAGGCATTAAAGTCTCCCATTAAAAGGATAGGAGTAGGGATGTTGCTAACCATCTTATTCAAGTCCTCTAGATTGAATGACTGGTTTGGGGGAATGTAGGTCGAGATGACAGTTATTTTTATGTCCCTGTTAATTCGATTGCGGTAACCGAGAAAGGCGAGTCAATTTTTATATGCCGATGGTTAATCGACCGATATACCAGTATGCCAGACCCTTGTTTGGCGCGATTGTTCGCTTTAATATTTTGGAAGTAGGCTGCGTATGCTTTAGGTACCTGAGCTACTGAGGAGTGTGGGAAGTGGGTTTCTTGTAAGGCTATTATTGATGGTTTGAAATCGTTAATAAGTATCTGCAGTTCCTGATAATTATTATGGAACCAATTAAGGTTCCATTGGAGTATTAGGAAGTCATTGTGGTTTTTATTCAAACCTGTTGTCGCATTGTTTTCGCGGGAGTTACTGTGGAGGTGTTTAAATTTCTGACTCCGTGTACCCGAGTCCGCACCACTCAATACTCCGAACAATTCGGAATGAATTGAGCGAGCGGTATCTCGGGCCACGGAGTCAGAGTGGTGCTGAGAGTTTTTGAGTTACATAAACTTATGGTCAGGTAGCGGGAAATTTGAGATCTCGTTTAATTGGGATTTTTTTGTTAGTGTGGGAATGGTTTTGTTTGTATGCGCTTGGGTTTTTTTTTTTGGGAGAGGCAATTGGTTCTTTGGACATTACTGCGTTTATTTGCTGGGGGAGTGAGGGTTTTTTTTTTCTTTTTTCTAGTTCTTTTAGAGCGGAGTAAGATGTAGAAGGAATTATATTCATTTCTTTGTAGGAAGTTCCTTGTTTTGTTTCCTTTGTTGATTGTTGTTGGGTAGTGGATAGGGATTTAGAGACGACCGTTGTTTTCCTTAATTGTTCGGAGTAAAGGCTATTGGTATTTGTTTGAGTGCAAGATGTACGTTCCTTGATGCATCCGTTGAGGAAATTTGAACGAAACGGGGATTCTTTACTGCAGTTTTTGTTGGAAGAGCGGGGAAATTGAAAAACAATGGGCTTCCAGCTTGTCTTTTCTTTTTTGTTGGCAGGTTGATTGTGGGCATTGAGAGTGAGGATTCTCCCAGTTCCTCAAACCTGTTGCCGAAATTTTGGTTTGGCCCTAGGGCCATAGCTTGTGTCTGCTTACCTGCGATCTTCTGGTATATTGTCCTTGAAGCGGGAATGTTTTGTTTCTGTTTGTTTATTGTTATTTTATGCCGCGAGATGTTTAACACTAGGCACTTAGGAAAATCGGAAAATAATGGTAAATACTGCACACGCGAATTTACGTTCTTCTGTACCTTCTCCTACGAAGGTTATGCGACGACTGAGAACTTAATTATTTCACGACATCAATGTCTTTGGCGTAAAAAGGGTCTTCTGAATATTTCGTGTTTTTTTTTTTCAACAATCGCAACAATAATGCTATTTTTTTAAACTCAAAGGATCCACTGGTGCCACCATTTTGTTAATAAATTTGTTCTTAAGTAGAGTACACTTTCCACAGAAATTGTCCTTTATTAAATTTATTGATCAACATCGTTTGTCATTAGTTTAAGATCGAATTCTGACCGCCGACGAGGCAGCACGTGTGTGCGCGTCTGCCTCGTAACCGTACCTTCGGATCAGTTGTGCAATCCATTTTGGGAAAATAAATAAACACAAGATACCCGATTGCACATCGGTTCGCGCGAATTAATGTACATATTTCAGTTTGAAAATAAAAAAATCTTTGATTATCCTTACTCGCTAGTGTACATCGATTCTAAAGGTATAAGTGTTACCGCGACTATGGAAGGACCTCCCAGACATTCACCAAGAGTAGACTCATAAGAATGCCCAATGGTGGAGGCTTCGCCATATTTATAGTAAAATGATTCGTCTGTTCTGGAATACGTTATCTCTATTCTGGAGTACTCGTATGCTATCTTTAATTAGGAATGTCGGCTATTGGCTAGTCATGGAATTGCGCTGATAAATAAAGTATGGCATCCGGCTGGTCGTGGGCGAATTTTGATAAGAATTTTCAAGTTTAGGCAGTCATGATGGCTCGTATGCATCAACGATCACCAAGCACGTTAACTCGCGACAAGTGTTACTGTGGGATCCTAAGCAAACAAAGAGATCTCCACGCACGCGTCCGAGTGAAGTGCAAAGTTATCTATCTGTGCGATCCCAAGCAAACAAACGGATCTCAACACACGCGTCTTAGTGCTGTGGATAGTTCGAAGATATATACGCGAGTGATGTGCAGTGTCGGCAACCTGTCTACCCTTTCCATTCTTTGTGTCTATTTTCCTCTTTTTCACACCTCTGTTTGTGGCCTTTATGTTTCGATATTCTCGATTGATTTGTAGTCTTTGGAGAGCTTTTGGTGTCTGATTGGCATAATGTTCGTCATCGACGAGATGCGACCTGGATTTCGGCACGGATTTCTGGTGGGGCACCTACTAGGAGGGCATAACACCTATAGTGGTTGCTTATGCTTATCTATCGCTACTCCAGACTTGTATCCTTTCCCGAAGCAGTATTGATTTTCTGTGTTGGGCCATTTCAATGGAACGGGAATTTCGCATCGATCTTTGCACCATTCGCGGCCTGAGATACAGTTTTTCCTCTGTGTCTATCCACGTTTCTAACCAGAAACCAGCTATTGTTCCACTTAATGAAACTCAGGTACTAACTAACACAGATATTTCTGATTTCAATCTACTTGGATATAACTTAGCGCCTCCCTTCTTTCCACATCGTGGTCTAGCTACATACATACGAAGTGATATTGTTTATCAGCTTCTGCCACAATATGGACTTCACTGCAATCCAGAATTTAATTTCTCCTGGCTAAAACTTCACGTTCGTAAGCATATCATATATTCCTGCTTTCTTTACAAAAGCCGAAACCTAGATAGAAACGTATTCTTAAACGAATTTGATTGATTCGATACTATCGATGGGATCTTGACCCTATATCTGAAATCGTTATTGCGGGTGATTTCAAAGTGCATAACTCTCAGTGCCTTCGCCAATTCGGAGACAACACCAGAGGGTCAATATGTCCAGCTCTTTGAGCCAACGCGGATACAAGACATAGTTAATCATTCCGTCAACACTGGATTTTTTTCTCACCACCCACCCGAACAAATACACAATTGAAGTGTCTTCGTCCTGAGGCACTTCAGACCACTGTGTCATATTAACTAAATTTGCTCTAACTAACAGTCACGCTAACGAGAAAACTCCCAAAAGAACAGTATGGTTCTATGAGAAATCCAACTGGGGACGTCTGAACGACTTTTTTGGGAAGTTTGGATACTAAAAATAGATGGTCATTCCCCCAACACACTGGACCTGTTTCTCACCTGCCACCCGAATAAATATAAAATCGGAGCTGCTCTTGGACATCTCAGGCCACTGTAGCCTATCAGCAATTTGCTTTAACTAACAGCAACGTCGGGCTCCTCGATAGTATAGTCTTTAGTATACCCGCCTGTTACGCGGGAGACCGGGGTTCGATTCCCCGTCGGGGGGCCTCTGGCGCAAGACTAATGACCTTGCCCGGAAGAAACAAATCATTACGGAAAATTTAACAAGCCTCAGGACTTGCTAAATAAGGCCAAGACCGGCTCCCGGTTGTAGTGCCGATGGTGATGATGACGATGAACAGCAACGTCAACGAAAAACTTCCAAAACAACAGTATAGTTCTTCAAGAAACTCAACTAATAAGGCTTGAGCGGCTTTTTTGGGAAGTTAAATTGGTCGTTATTTTTCCTCAATAACCATGTTGACTCCATAGCGGACACATTGACGGGCACGATTCTACTTGGCATGCGGACCTTTATTCCAAACAGGGTAAAGCGTATCGAACTCAAGAGAAATATATTGTAGCGAGCTTAGGGTTCGCTGGATTAATTATTTTTAATAAATAAGAGCCGTTAAATCGATTTGGAATTAATGTAACACTTTATTAGTCCGTTAATACCAACCGTTACTTTTACCGCACACTTAACGATTTCTTGACTCATCACTTCCTTACTTATCGCTTGCTACTCTACTTACTTCACTGCTTACTTCACTGCTTACTTCTTACTTATCTTCCTGATCTGCGTGCGACGTATTTATACCGTTTCCTCATTCTGATTCGGCGTTTAGTTTTCGTCCGTTCCATAGTCGCGAATTTTCTACTGCTCATAGTCAGTTTTCCAGTACTTTCTAGAATATTCTAGTACTTTGTTTTGGACTTTCTAGAATATTCTAGAACTGATTGTCATATGCGTCACAATATGGTTCAATTCCAAGTGCAGAGAAGCCATTAAGGGAAATAGTTGAGCTTCCGTTTGTATAAATCAAACAATATTGAGGAAAACTAGAAAGGAATCAAGAGAACTAGAAATGACTACATTGTGCAGACTTCTTGCATGACGAGAGAGTTCAACAAAAAATACTATACTCTCCCACAGGTAGCAGAAACTTCTGGGCATTCGTGAAAAACATATAAAACTCGGTCTCGTCATCCATTCCATCGCTTAGAGTCGATTACAAACCAGTCAGCAGTGCAATACAGAAAGCGAATTTACTTGCTGCACATTTTCCAGCAAACTCACATTTATAAGTGGAATGGAAGCACTATTAGTTGATGCGGTAAAAAGAAAAAATGCATTTTGCTCTCAACCTTTGAAGGCGAATACTTAGCTGTAGCAAAAGCCCATCAAGGTCTACTGATTCGACATAGGCTTAACAACCTTGGCAAATATTAAGAAAAAGGTTTGTTTAAAGGCAAATCAAAGTTGCTTGACCTTGCCTGATACTACATCAGTTTCGCATCAACATAACCAACACAGCATGAGCCAGATTCATTCTCGAACGCGTACTGTTGCCCGCGCAGTCAAAGAGCGAAACGCACACAAACCCGCTGGTCCGGATGGCATTTCGCCAATTCTCTTGAAGAAATGTTCCTCTTCACCGGCCAAACCACTGCGGAAACTTTCATTTGTCTTATTCTACTGGTCGTTTTCCAAATAGATGGAAGTCAGTGAACAACCAATCAATTCCGAAAAATGGGGACACATCGTCCCTCTCTTCTTATCGACCCATAGCACTAACTTCTATTCTCTCGAAGGTAATGGAATCACTCATATCTGAAATTAAATAACCTCCCCAATGCCCGGCAATATGGCTTATGTGGTCCACAGGAGATTTGATGGCGTACCTTACCGAAAAGTGGAGCCATTCCATCCACTACTTTGATGAAAGCAAGGTTGTGGCATTGGAGATTTCAAAGGCCTTCGGCAAAGTTTTGGCATCTAACCCTTTTGTCCAAATCATATAATAACAATGATGGATAAGAGACTATCTTTCTGGCTGTTCAATCCAAGTGGTTCTTGATGGTGTCAAATCTGCCTGCCATCAAATTAATCCAGGTATTCCCCAAGGTTCTGTACTCTCACTCACTCTCTTCCTCATCTTTATAAATGATCTCTTGTCCATTACCCACAACCCAATCCACTCGTTTTCTGATGATAGCACATTGAGTTTCGCATACTCATACGAACATTCCCGACCAAACTCTTCAAACGTCAATACCAATCAACAGGTTATGCTTAACACACTGAATTCCGACCTCAACAAAATATATCAATGGGGATTATCTAACCGAGTAGAATTCAATGCCTTAAAAACTCAATGCTGTCGTCAAGGCGAACCCCAAAGTAAATATACTGTCGATGAACGGCACTTGCATCGACGCAGCCAAGGAACTATCAATCCTCGGCACTCGAATTAATTCGACTCTTAACTGGAGCGACCACATTTTTGAAGCTGCGAAAAGTGCGGCCAAATGCATGGGGTTCCTTAAGAGATGCAAAAAATACTTCACTCCATCCTACCTGGCCACTATTTAAAAGGCGTACATTCGACCCAAAATGGACTTCAATTCCCATATTTGGTCAAGCGCATCCTAAACTGTACTCCACGTGCTCGACAGGATGCAAAAACGAGCAGTGGAATATATTGGGGACTCAGCCGTAAGTCGATCAATTCCGTTTCGTTTCTATAGGCATTACCACGGTCGTTGTTGAACTGAACTTGCTGAATGTGTCCCGTCTCTTCAGACATTTTTCCGGGATACCCGTCGATCTGAGAATGCGCACCAATTCACGGGGAAAGTCGAGTTCAGGCGCACAAATAAACATAGAGAATCATTCTTTAGGCGAATCACGCGAATGTGGAATCCTCTACGTGGTCATGTGTCTGTAATGTCCAGGCGTTCGAGACCAATATACATCGATACCTCCTTTATCCACTTCCTCTCCACCCCCTCGCGCTGTGCTTTGACATTTAAGCGTACTTCCAAATCCCCTTTTGTAAACGTGTTAGTGTAAAAAAATGAGTTATGGTATAAAAAAACGAATTTATAGAAATTATGAAGCAATTTAGGGAAAATTTAACAAGCCTCGGATATGGACCGGATACACGACGACGACCACGGAAACAAAAATGGCTAAACGATTTAAGAATTTTCTCATGGAACGTCCAATCCCTATAGAGAGCGCGAGCTCCACAGCAGCCAGCCGATGGCCTGTCCGAATATAAGGCCGACGTAACAGCAGTACAAGAAATAAGATCAACGGGGAGCGGTGTTATTCAAAGAAACGAGTATGACATTTATAATAGCTGTCATACAAAACACCATGTGCTCGGGGTAGACTTTCTAGTCAGCCAAAAACTAAAGCCTGCCATCGGTTTTAATGCAATAAACGAAACGCTATGCACTCTTCGCGTGCGAGGCAAGTTTAAGAACATAGGCCTCATAAACGTTCACGGACCTATAGAGGAGTACCCTGACGACGAAAAAGAAGAATTATACGAGCTCGTCGTACGGGCCCTCAATGCCTGCCCAAGATACGATGTGAAAATCGTTCTTGGTGATTTGAATGCCAAAATAGGTCGGGAGCCGGATTTCAGGCACTACACAGGTTCCCATAGTTTACATGAGAACTCTAACGACAATGGACTACGAGTCATCGAACCGGCAGCATCACCAAACTTGGTCGTTGCGAGTACCAGGTTTCCGTGTAAAGATATCCATACAGTCACCTTGATATCGCCTGATGGAGCCACTCCCAACCTAATTGACCACGTCTTGATAGATCGCCGCCACTCCTCGAGCCTGATGACGGTACGAACGTACCGAGGTGCCAACGTCGACTCGGATCACTATCTTGTTGGTACAGTTTTCCGAGCGCGGATTACCTTACGGAAACATATTGCATCCGCGGATCAGGTTCGAATCAACACGGCTGCTTTACGCAATGAGAATATCAGTAACACCTTTGGTCATGCGTTGGGACTCGCCCTCCTGAGGCCAGAATGCCGGGCGTAGAACAGAAGTGGACACGCCTTAAAAATACTGTCATTAGGACTGCCAACTCCATCTTAGGCGGTGGTCGTAGAGATCGGAGCGACTGGTTTGATGATGAGTGCAAACTAGTGACTGAACGTAAGAATGCTGCATATCGGGCAATGCAGCAGTCTCATAGGATGCGGGTACGTGGAGAGAAATACAAAGAGCTCAGAAGATCTGAAAAAAGACTTCACAGACAAAAGAAAAGTGCCTGAGAAAAATACATTGTCTGTGAAATAGAGAAAAGTAGAGAGTGAAATAGAGAAAAGTAGAGAGAGAGGTCCGCACCAGGCGCGGAAGTTCTACCAAGTAATCCACAGTATGACGCGGTACACACCACGCTCCACTTACTGCAAAGATAAAGAGGGTAATCTGATCACCGATCCTGAAGGCATTCTGGGCCGATGGGAAGTGCACTTGAATGAATTGCTAAATGGTTAGCTCACAGAAGAATTGGAGGCTCCACCAATGCAAGATCAAGACCAAATGCTGCCTCCATCAAGCATTGAGGAAAAGCCATAAGACAGCTCAAATCAAATAAAGCGCCCGGAACTGATGGCGTACCAGCTGAGCTGATCAAGCAAGGAGGGACAGCGTTACATCACGCAATTCATGAGATCGTGATGCACGTATGGGAGCAAGAGAAGATGCCGGAAAATTGGCGTCGCGGAATAATTTGCCCCACACATAAGAAGGGAGATATCACAGTGTGCAGTAACCATAGGGGTATAACATCGCTGAGTACCGCCTATAATATATGTGGGGTTCTTTTAGGCATTCCCAAAGATCCACCCACTCCCTTTTAATTAACCGTCTCCCACTTACCAGGCAAGACATTATACTTACCTGCAAATGAGTAGCTACCCTGCATCACCTTCCTCCTGAAAACATAAGCCCACGGTAAGATTACCACGTTGGCGTGGCGTCAAACTTTCGCCCCGGGACATAATTGCATCCAACGCATCATGTTTCTGAAACCTAATTCGGTTACCTCTTCATGTAACCGACATTAATTCCCGAACATGTCAATGCGCATTGCTGAGAAGCACTTTCTCACACACGTGCATGCCATGTCCCTCCTCGCCTTATCGGCTGGACCATCGGTCGATCGTCCAAACAACAATCCGTTGGTCCAGAAGACACGTCGACCAACATGCTTGTTGACACAACTGCAGCCGATAGTTTCCCTACCATTCGGTAATTAAATATTGCCCCCATATCTTTAGGTTCGCAATAGCTGCAACCAATGTCCCATTATCGGCTACCAACCGATCGTAGAACTAGATATGAAGATGATTGCTACTTAAACAATCACACCCTGGTCATGTCTCAAGTATCGTTTCCTAAGTAAATAATCATAATAACGGCCATGCCCTACGATGCTTGCCCAAACCAAACGTTTAGCCATCCAGCCTGGTCCCTGGCCATCGTCGGTGAGGTTTCTGTCGACTTAATGTCAACAAAAGATCTATCCTACATCATGCACCAGGACAATACGGCTGAACCAAACAAAATGCATCTAATGTACGGCCCGCGAAATAGCGTTTCTGTTTACTTAGGACGCAGAAACCTATTTCGTTCACAAGCGTGCATCATCGATGATTTATGACAACAATGCCTGCAGCCCCCTAAGCTCGTTCATTTGTTTGAACAGGTGCAGGGCCGATCGTTGTCTGTATTGCAGGCGAAGGGGCATCGTACTTGTCCTATACGGGCATATGGGAAATCCTCCCATTTAACTCCTTTTCGATCGCCCATTGGCCGTCGCCAAGTAGATCCGATTCGCTCCTTCCACCTCGGTGTGATCCACTACCGTTGCATCTGATGGGATGTGGATTGCATCAGGGAGTCAAAATTCATCCTCCGTGGAGTTCGCTTGCCGTCCGTTAATTCTCGGTTAGAGTGTGCTATAAGTACTAAAAGAATCCTTTTTTTTGTTGCCATTTCTTGTTTCTGACGATTGCGCGGCGAATCGAAAGCTTTATAAATAAATGAACAGTGTCGCGATTAGAATAAATGAACTGTACAAGTGCTTTGACTTTCCTTGGATATCAAGATGTGCTTTTAATCGTAATTAACATTTGTGACTTGTAACAAAAAAGGAATTTGTGACAATAAAAAACAGTGCTCAACAACAACACAAAGCGTTGTATTATTTATTTCTTCTGGACCAAAAGCCGCTGCTAGCAATAGGACGACTGGGCGCACCACGAAGGAATTTCGGACGTGTCGATAGTGGAGTACCATCAACAAAGGACTTCCAGCCGTGTTTACTTCTACCATCTTCTCTGGAGGAGTTAGTGTTCTTGTGTTTTTCAACAGTGGAGTTTTTATTGAACCCGTATCCTTGCCGATACCAAATAAAAACCCGCCCACAGATACTCTCCACTATCCTACAAGATCGGATAGCCACATACGCCAGGCAAATCAGCGATTGATCAGATATTCACCCTTAGGCATGCGATAGAAGAATGTCTCGAATTTAAGATTTTCCTTTATATCAACTATTCGTAGACTTTAAGGCCACCTACGACAATATAGCCAGGGTAGAACTATATAAGGCCATGAGAGAGTTGGGCATTCCAAACAAATTAATATGACTTTGTAGGTTGACCATGACCAATGTAACTAGTCAAGTAAAAATAACGGGATTGCTGTCCAAACTAATAAACTCCGACAAGGGTACGGTCTGGCCTGCCTCCTCTTCAACCTGGCATTGGAGAAAGCAATCCGCGATTCTGGCGTTACAACTAAAGGGTGTATTGTCACCAAGTCCAGCAAGATATTTGCCTACGCAGATGACATCGACATCATCGGTAGATCCGATTCGGTTGTACAAGATTCTTTCACCCGGATCGGTCGCCCGACCGGCACAAAAACTGGGACTGCACATTAATGAGGGAAAAACCATGTACATGGTAGCAACTTCTGCGAAGAGAAGACCTAACGTTGCTCAAACTATCAGGGTAGTGGAGCACGAATTTGAAGTAGTCCAATCCTTTAACTATCTTGGATTAATAGTTTCAGCCGATAACTATATGGAAGAAGAAATACGCGAACGGCTCATCAAATCCAACAAAACTTACTATGGTCTATTCAAGGCTCTTCAAATCCCGAAATTTATCTAGAACATCCAAGCTACTACTGTACAAGACCATGGTCTTACCAGTACTCATGTATGGATCCGAGAACTGGGTGCTCAATAAAAGACACTTTGAACTCTTAGCCGCGTTCGAGAGGAAGGTCTTAAGGAGAATTGTTGGCCCCGTATGTGAGGGAGGACGATTCCGGAGACGCTACCACCATGAGCTGTACGCGATCTACCTTGAAACTGATGTTGTAACAAAAATCAAGCTTGGTAGACTCCGGTGCGCGGAACACTTAGCTCGAATGAGCGAAGAGAAGCTTCCCCGGAAAGTCCTTTGTGGCAGGTTGTATGAAAGGAGACAGCGCGGCAGACCTTGTCTGCGATCGAGGGATTGCGTAGATCAGGACGCCCAGAGCCTGGGAGTGCCAAACTGGGTGACATCGGCTCGAAATCGGGACCGGTGGAGAAATTTGTTAAATAACGCAAAGACCGGATCCCGGTTGTAGTGTCGACGATGATGATGATGATGATGTATTGATCTCTAGAGAATACTAATGTTAAAAAATAGGAAGTAAGTGTTATACTTTTATTGTTACAGCAAGGACCAAGTGATTTATTCAACTTTCTGATTTGATCTAGTGAATTTAATCCCAAAGTGGTAAATATGCCTGTTGCAATATTCATGTCATCGGTTAAGATTATAGTTCATCCCACTTTACCTTTATCCTTTATTATGCTCCGCTAGAATCTATTATTCTCACTCGAAGTATAGAAGTGTGATCAGTTACTACCATAGGTCAGTTATATATTTATCAAATCAGGAAATGAGTCATATGAGTAAGGGGTTAGTGGAACGACAGACCACTTGGTTTCTCGCCATTTTTTTTACCATATTCACTATTGAAAATTAATTCACTTACTAAAAAAGAACTGATATTAATTTTGCAGTGAATGCACTTAAAGCTGAGGGGCACATGCTCACACGAAAATTTAATTATGTATAGCGCACGTTATATACGGTCGTAATTATAAAAGCAAAATGTTATATAACATTCAGGGACTACTTGAGACTAATAATTTGCTTTAGGCTTTATGTTATTAGATTAAAGGTGGGAAACGTTTTTATGGTTTTGCCTCGGCTCGTAAAGTTTTTCCGCGCTTATCGTGTGCAATATTAAAACTACTGTATTTGCGTAAGACCTGGATTTGTTTTGCTAATTATGGCAAATATTTTCGTTGCAATTACTTTCGTGCATATTTGCGGAATGATGGTTTTACGAGCAGGGAAATCCAAATCTGAGAAATGTGTTAAGGTGTTCTCAAATGCACGGTTTTATTGTGTATTGAATCATTGTTAACACGTTTTGTAAGTATAGTTTGCTATTTTCTAACGTGGGTTTTGTATTTTTGAGATCCGACATCTATTTTAAGAAGAATGCGAATTATATTGCCCTATGGGGGAACATATTTAAATTTGTATAAAGTTAGACCTTTTGACGGTTACTTCTGAACCATAAATTGGTGGAGAAGG
The DNA here is from genome assembly GCA_963931805.1 of Microdon myrmicae. Classification (NCBI taxonomy): domain Eukaryota; kingdom Metazoa; phylum Arthropoda; class Insecta; order Diptera; family Syrphidae; genus Microdon; species Microdon myrmicae. The sequence goes on from OZ007496.1 coordinate 56,133,742, forward strand.
GATTACATTCCTGACTCACAATTTATTTTGGTGGTTAAAATTCGTTTATTGGTGTGTCTGTATTAAGTGAAATTCATGCCCTATGATTTAAATTGAAATCAAAAATAGAATTAAGTTTTTATTTTATATTTATTTTATTTTTATTTTTTATTGACTTACTTATTTACATGGAAAGACTATATAATTAGTGGGTGACCTAGACCAGATATGGCGTTGCTACTGTTTAAAAAGTGTTACTTTTCGTTAACGAAATTTTTCCCAACAGTACTGTCAGACTAACCAGTTTGATTTTTTAATGGCAGCCATTTAAATAGAACAACCTTTTGCGATTTTATGATGTCGACACCAGGCAATTATTATACCATTCTCGCATTTATGGATAACTGCTTGACCTTTACATCATAAAATCACAAAAGGTTGCTTTACTTAAATACTTTACTTAATCCTTCTAAATTGAAACTTTTAGAAATACATTCTGTCAAATATCACTCGCTAAAGTAAAGGAATTGGTGCTTGAAAATCGTCGTTATAGCTTGAGAGAGCCAGCCCAAGAGCTAAACATTTTACATGAAACAGTTCGTAAGATTTTGGTAGATATTTTGGAGACGAATCGCGTCACAGCAATGCTTGTTCCAAAAGAGCTGAATTTTTTGCAAGAAAGAGCATCGAAAAGCGGTTGCTTGAAAACATACTTTCTGGAGTGGCCAGCGACTCTACATTCATGGAAGGTATCATAACTAGTGACGAGACATTAGTCTATGAGTATGGCATTCAAACAAGTCAACAATCATCCGAATGAGCCGAAAAGGAAATGTCGCCAGTTACTCTACATCCATGCAACGGATCATAACTGGTGACGATACATGGGTCTGTAGAAATTGTCTTAGTTATGCGCCGACATTGGCACGGGTCGAATAAGATTTCCTGACCTGTTCACTTTACGTCGCGCCCACGATACTGACGGAAACACTCAGATGTCCAACTGGCTACTGCCACTGTTCCAGCAAAGAAAATAAAACTCGCGGAAATGGTTGATATTATATAGTGACTTTATTGTTTGTTATACTTGGTGATGGTTTTTTTACATTAACACTTAACAATTTATTGAATGCTGACGAAGGTTAATTTCGCGCGCCAGGACATTCGGTATAAAGTTTCTTACATTAACACAACAATTTATTGCATGCTGATAAAGGTTAATTTCGCGCGCCAGGACATTCGGTATAAAGTTTCTTACATTAACAATAACAAGGACATTCAGTATGAGGTTTCTTACTTAACACTTAACAAGGACATTCGGTCAACTCGGTAATTAACTTGGCCGTGATTTAAAGTCAGGAATGCCCCTCTCCTCGACTCAGTGGACATCCGACTCCTTTAAACCTATCTCATCGACTAAACTACTTTTGCGCGCGGACCACTATCTTTGCTCGTGATGCGCACTCATGGGTGGTCGAACCGTGGGAAAGAGAATTCGTGAAAGCATCTTTGGAATGAGTGTCTGCAGCTGTCCAAATACTGCGCTGGGGATTAGGATGCATTTGGGATAATTACACAATGATGGTTGTGTTTACAACCATGTTAATTGCGTATTGCATTCCTAGGGAGTCATGGGTCGAATTCCAGTGTGAGTATTTACACTGGCATTGAATTCGGCTCTTGGCAGCTAGGCGCGAATTGCGCTGGTGCCTTGAAGATTGCATAAAAGCCGCCGTGAGTACCGGTGCAACATGAAAATCTGTCGTCCACGTGAGGGACAGTAAACGCAGGCAGACAGGGGTTCTGTTGATTGTTTTCATAATCCACTTCGGTTATCTAGTATGGCAACCGAAATGTTTTCTTTTTAGAACAATGCTGAGATGCATTGATGTATGCGGTACTCATCATCATCATCATCGGCACTACAACCGGGAACCGGCCTTGGCCTTATTTAGCAAGTCCTGAGGCTTGTTAAATTTTTTCCATAACGAATTGTTTTTTCCGGGCAAGGTCATTAGTCTAGCGCCAGATGTATGCGGTACTGGCGTACCGAATTTCTTCTAGGAAAATTGATATAACGCATTAATTGCGTGAATGTCCTTGATGGGAAGATGCTTGATGTTGGATGCGATTTGCAAAATCGAAAGATAATGCAATCGGTGGGAGAATGCTTGGGGAAGTTATTGCGCTTGCATAAGCAAAAATGATAAAATTAGTGGAGCTTTAGGACAGGAAGATTTGGAGGTAGGTTGGAAAGGTGGCAGTGGTTTTGGTAAAACCGCTACAGGTCTACGAGTAAAACATGCAAACAAGTTACAATCATCCAAATGGCGCTACATAAATAAGCCGAAAGAGAAAAAATCACGACAAAGTCGATCAAAAATTAAGGTCATACTCAATGCTTTTTTCGATTATCGTGATATGGTGCATTATGAATTCGTTTCGGAATGTCAAACAGTGAATTCACAAGATATGGCATAAAAACTACGATATTATACGAAGAGACCGATCTAACTCCACTCAAGAAGGGGGTGTCGCAATCTTTATTAGAAAAGGAATCAATCATAAAGTAATATATAGTGGAGAAGTGCGCAGGTTTCGGGTGCTGGAAGCCTGTATCGTACGCATACCCCTTAAGCGAGGAAGGGGTTTGTATGCGATTGCGGTCTATGCACCCGAGGAGCACCAACATAACCTATTTATAGCAGAGCTCGAGACACTCTTTCGAAGCTTACAATTGCACCAGGACAAACACTACTTTTTCCTAGGGGGAGATATGAACGCCAAGCACAGAAATTGGGGAAATCATATATCTAATGCCAGAGCAAATCAGTTGGCTGGTTGGTTAGATCAGTATCATATTGAATATAGAACTGACCTGCTAGCTACGGAATATCCATCGTTCTCTAGAGGTAGATCGTTCTTAGATATCTTGCTCATTGACTCACGACTGAGACTACTTAACACCAACAGACGAAACAGAAACTGTTTACGGACAATTGAATACGACAGTGACCACTGTGCATTCACGGCAGTAATGGAGCTTCCGAGCGATCTCACAGATCTAGAAGAATTCGTGATCTCGCAAGCCTACAACTACGGGGCAATGCGATGGCCGTGGTTCACCAGATCATTAACAAGAGAACTTCGTTCGAACGACTTTAATCTGCCAGTAAACAGAAGCCTGACAAATGACGAAATCAACAAATACATCCAACAAATGGACGAACCCATAAAACGAACAATGGACAAAACAATTCCCAAAACAACAGTTACAGATCAAATAAACATGTACAGAAACACAACAATAAACGCACTCCACAAGAAAAAGAGCAGACTGCTATCGAAACTGAAACAATTACACAGACAGTTTACAGACAGACTAGACCAGGAGATAATATCACTGAAATCCCGATTAAAAAACCTCCAACAATTACTTAAACCTAATTATAGATTAGCAACAAATTTGTATTGGAACAACAGAATTCGAGCTATAAAAACTAATAACCCGAATATGTTCCCACAAATAAATGAAATATTCAGGAGAAATAATCAAACCGAGATTCAGTGTCTCGAAATTCCACGTACTGATGTAAACAAGCAGCTGATAATCAACGTTGGCATAGATACAGAGAACGGGATTCTCAATAGTGAGTCAGTGGGAATAGATGGAGTACCTAACATCGTACTCAAGAACCTGCCTCCAATGGCAATAGATATATACACGGTCCTGTTTAACAACGCGTTGAATAATGCATATTATCCCGTGCGTTGGAAAACGACTATCATTCAGCCCATCCCAAAAAAGGGCAAAGACTGTACAAACCCAATGAACATGCGTTCGATAAGTTTACTCCCAAGCATCAGTAAAGTATTTGAAAAGACTATTAACAAAGCTCTGCTAAAATGGGTAGACGACAACAACATTATTCCAAATAACCAGTTTGGCTTTAAGGCAGGCGGGTCATGATACCACACATGCCGCAGCTAAACTGGTCTCCGACGTACAATGGAATAAATGTAGGAACCTATGCACAGGTGGCTGTCTGATCGACTTGGAAAAAGCCTTTGATACCGTCTGGATTGAAGGGTTATATTACAAACTGATCTGACATGGCATACATAAGCCTCTACTATATGTACTTTACGATATGTTAAAGGACAGGAGGTTCGTGGTCAAAAATGGTAATGTGACCTCTAATAAAACGTATAATATCAAGAATGGCTTGCAACAGGGAGCGGTAATGTCTCTGATTCTTTTTTACATTTACATTAGCGGCTTATTAGATGCACTCCCGCAGGCTGTTGCGTACGCAGACGATCTCATAATTTACAGAACAACCCCGAAAGTTGAGATCATAAATAGTTTAATACAGCGAGACTTCAACAAAGTGCAGCGCCTTTGCGATGACTGGAAACTTAAGATCAACTTCCAGAAATGTGAAGACATCCTATTTAGAACCCCATTATATAAAGCCACGAACGATACAAGGGAAAACTGGCGTAAGCTAGTTATCGTGGGACCGCATGGAGATCAACTGGAAACCAAGAGTTTAGTTAAATACCTGGGCATCTGGCTAGATCAATATCTGTATTTCAACAGATATGTAGACGCTGCTTTGGTAAAGGCTAGAAAAACGTTTGCTATGACAAGGAGGCTATTTTACAGTAGCCAACTTGACAGTAGGGTAAAAGTCATATGGTACATGACGCTAATCAGGCCAATGCTCATATATGGTTGTCCAGAATGGTTTAATATAGGTCCAACTTTGATGGAAAAGATCCGGGTGTTCGAAAGGAAGTGTCTCAGAACCAGTCTCAGATTATATCGAACACCGGAATCGGAATACAAAAAGTACTACTCAAATGAGACTTTATATAATGAAGCCAGCATAAATAGGGTGGATAATTTTATGATCAAATTAATCAGAGCACATATTGCGAGAGCAATAAGCTCGTCCAATGACCTCATTTTCGGGGCTAATTATCCAAATACCCTGTACTATGAGAACGTGTGTCGCAACGGTTTTGTTCCAACAGAGGCGTTCCTTGATTTGGACATGAAAGGGCTTATACAGGATAGATTCGGAATTCCGCTGATCTCTCATGTAAGTAGATCATCCGTAGAAGGGCGATTGTGCTACGACCGGGAAGTAACGCGCACCGAAGAAGAATGAATGAATGGCATTTAAAGACCTGGATACCAAAGTCGGTATAGAATAACAGTATCATCAGCCAGCTTACATAGACTTAGCTTTTCTAGAATTGGGGTAGTATAAGATTTCAGTTAAGTTAAGTTCTTTTAAATTAAAAAAAAAAAAAAAGTTTTCAAAATTTTTCTTTGTCATTTAGATAATTATAAGTACTGCCACAAACAAAGTTCTGTCGCCGAAAGGCAAATTATACAATAGTGATGTAATGTTTAGCTTAGAGCGTCTGCGTAGGACCAGTAAGTTATAATAGGTGTACAACTTTGCTTCCGCCGTTTTTTTTCCGAAATTCGAGGCTTTATTGTAAAAAATGAAATGAAATGGCTTGTTGCGTCACTCCCAATGATCCTGCCAATTCTTGTTGCGTTTGACACGAGTCTTGATCAAGTAATGCCTCCAATTCTGCATCTTCGAAAACCTTCTCTCTTCCACCGCCATGGGTCTTCGACGTTAAAATCGCCGTTCTTGAAGCGTTGAAACCGCTCTCGGCCAGTTCTTTCACTAATAGCGGCCTCACCATAGGTATTTGAGAGCATTCGATGAGCCTCAGCCGCAGATTTCTTCATATTAAAGCAGAAAATTAAAACCTCCCGCAAATGACGAGAATTTGGCTCGTAAGTTCACATGTTTAATCGAGAATAACTTTATGATGCAGACACAAATCGACTAATATTTCGATGGCGTTATGTTTACAAATACCTAAGCTTATTGTATGACATCTATGATCTATTTATTTCAACTACCACTTACCGCTACAGCCATCTATTGCAAAACGGCGGAAGCAAAGAACCATATAATATAAGATAATTAAGTTAGAATTTAAGCATTTTTTGTCTAGCATGTAATTTAGAAACTAAGAATATCAAAAGAAAAGAAAAAAATGTTTTAAAAATGGAAAATGAAATGTCAAACAGTGAATTAGTAATACTACTTTCGCGTTATGAAGCGTTTGCGAGAGGGTTCGTCAAAAGAGGTCAGATTTGTGGAAATACAAATCTTGGATTTTGCACCACAAAGCTACTAATGTGCGAGCGAGCCTTTGACCAAAAACTCAACTAATAGGATCAAGCACCGTATTCCCCAGATATCGCCCCTATGAAGTTTTTCTGTTTTCAAACTCAAATTGCGACTTCGAAGAACACGTTTCGAGTCGATTGAAGCGATTGAATTGAAAAATCGAAGAAGGAGCAAAAATCGACACCGGTTGTGGGCTATAAAATGTGTATGGATGATTGAATTAATTGTTGGCATACGTATATTACTTCGAAAGGGGCCTACTTTGACACGTTCGGCGCCGAGTCACCCATATTTGGGTGACTGTTATGCATCCATGAGGGCCCGGCACCCAAATATGGGTGACGCTCTTCTTGTTCAAGTCAAATCAGATTTTCAGTTGGACTTTTAAAACGAATTTAATCATCATGTATCATCGGCACTACAACCGGGATCCGGTCATGGCAGTATTTAGTAAGCCTCTCCACCGGTATCCGGTCTTTATCCGAGACTTGTTAAATTGTCCATAATAATTTGTTTTTCCGGGTAAGGTTATTAGCCTTGCGCCAATCTTTCTCAGGATGTCGCTGCATGCATTGGTTCACTACTTGGTGGGTGCCAAAGAAGCTATCCAGGGGTGTCACGTGGGGACTGCATATCAACTTGGATTGAACAGGGACAAGCATAGTCCTGACCTTTGCCGGGTTGAAAGCAGTTAGTGACTTTACCCTGTATGGCTGTGTGGGATATAGCCCTACTGAACTGCAAGACGTCTTCTACGGTGCGCGTGACTTCCCGATCGTCGCACAATCGACCGTCATGGTAAATCAGCATCCTACCTACATCATAAATCAGCGGAATTCTGGATCCATCCGTATACGCCTTCATGGGGGTGGGTTCAGCAACACCTCCACTACACTTCCACTAAACGTTGCGAGAATAATTGTTCACAAAAATCACCGCTCCGCCACAAACCGTTCACATATAGAAGGAAATGAAACTCCGGGCTGTTAATTGCATAAACGTTCTTTTTTTATTGTTTTTATTTACTCACAAGCAAAAGAAATTCTTTTGCATACAACTAATTACACTGGTGATTTGCATACAACTGGTGATATCTGGTTACGTTCTGGTAAATGTACATGAAAAATATTTTGCAAACAATTCACGGATTCACAGATAAGTTACGTGGAATGACAAGAAACTGAATTTCCCATAGTAGGGAAACAAAACACACGCACTATGACGGTTGACGTTACTCGTCCTTTGATACGCACTCCGCGTAGATTACGACACGACCCTTTTGGCGTTATGACGCGACTCTGGACTCTGACTGTCCGGTTCGGAGGCTAAAATCTCACTCGGTGAGCTGGGCGACGTTGACCCAGCCTCTGATGATTGCGATGAGTTTCCCTTTTAAGAAAGACACCCAAACACGCGCTGGGCTCAGGAAAGGAAAAACAAACATGCAGCTGGTCAAATATGATGATCGGTGTACGGCTGGGTGTATTCCCATCGTACGATAGGGTATCGATTTGGGTTGGCGATAAGTCAACAGAACTTTGCTGCGACGGCAAAGGCTACTAGATTTGGGTGCATGCTTATTTTGGGCATTGGATAATGCACAGGAATACTGGCATGCAGGCAAAAATAATTTCTTCTGTTTACGTAGAGTACACAGAACCATTTCGTTTAGAATAGCCAGCGTAAGAATAGAGGCTGGTCGTTGTTTAGACAACGAGTCATTAGACATGATCATGGGTATGATTGTCTAACGTCAATCATATTCGTGCCCAAATCCCATGATCGGTAGATAACCGATAAAGGAAATTGCTCGCAACTGTAGCGAACCTTGAGATTGGAGCTATATTCACTCGTGAACCGTAGAAAGAATATCGGCTACAGCTGTGTCAACAATTACGCTGGCCAGCAAGTGTTTATCGTTTATAATTGCTGACAAGCCGAGCCGATTGGCCTGGCAAGGCTCATGTAATATGAATGAAATAATTTGTTTGATGTGCATGCTTGCTGGGGTTTTACTTTCAGGTGAAAGAGAATGAAAAGTAGCTTACGCTGCCCAAAATTGCGGGTTGATTTAAAGCAAGGGATGGGTCTTGGGGAAAGCTTTAAAGAACCGCCACACACCTCTGATGGAACAAAGCTGTTGCGACATACCCTCTCATAAAAAAAAGTATTTGGATAATAAGTCCCAAAAATTAGGTCATTGGACGAGATTATTGTCCCCGCAGTGTGTCCTTTGATTAATTTAATCATAAAATTATCCACCCACTTCGTGTTGGCTTCATTATATAAAGGCCCCGACCTATTTTCGCATTCAAATCACCAAGAACGATTTTCATATCGTATCTTGGGCAGGCATTGAGGGCCCGTTCGACGTTCTCGTAGTATTCTACTGTGTTACTGGTATTCTCATTGCGTAAGGGAGCCGTGTTGACTCGGGCCTGATCCGCGGATGCAATACGTCTCCGTGAGGCAATCCTCGTTCCGAAAACTGTATCAACAAGTATCGACGTTGGCACCTCGGTACGTTCGTACCGTCATCAGGCTCGAGGAGTGGCGGCGATGTATCAACACGTGGTCAATTTGGTTGCGAGTGGGTCCATCAGGTGATAGGTGGCCTTTTGGATATCCTTACGTGAAAACCTGATATTGCAACGACCAAGTTCTTTGATGCTGCCACTACGATGACTCGTAGTCCTTTGTCATTAGTGTTCTCATGACAACTATGGATACCTGCGTAGTGCCTGAAAACCGGCTTTCGGATTCAAATCACCAGGAACGATTTTCACATCGTATCTTGGGCAGGCATTGAGGATCCGTTCGACGTTCTCGTAGTATTCTTCCTTTTCGTCGTCAGGGGACTCCTCTGCAGGTCCGTGGACGTTTATGAGGCGTATGTTCTTAAACTTGCCGCGCACGCGAAAAGTGCATAGCATTTCGTTTATTGCATTGAAGCCGATAATGGCAGACTTCAGTTTTTGACTGACTAGAAAGCCTACCCCGAGCACATGGTGTTTTGCATGACAGCTGTAATAAATGTCATACTCGTTTCTTTGAATAACACCACTCCCCGTCCATATTATTTCTTGTTATTCAGCCTTATATTCGGACAGGGCAATCGGCTAGCTGCTGCGGAGCTCGAGCTCTGTATAGTGAGGGGATGTTGCATGAGAAAATTCTTAAATCGTTTAGCCATTTTCGTTTCCGTGGTCGTCGTCATGTGCCGGTCCTTATCCGAGGCTTGTTAACTTTGCCATAATAATTCGTTTCTCCGGGCATGGTTATTAGCCTTGCGCCAACCTTTCTCAGGATGTCGCTGCATGCATTGGGTGTCACGTGGAGACTGTGTGGCATCTCTAACAGATACACACAATTCACAAGCAAAATAGTGAAGGACACCGAACGAAAATCGAATAAGAAAATACATCGGAACCGTATACCTAGCGATAACAAAAATAATTCACATCGGTGGAGTATAGTCGAGTTTAAAAATCAAATTCAAAACACGGTCAGTAGATTGATGGGTAACGCTTAGGTAACTGTTTTTTTGTGATTCAAACTGTTATAGCGTCAGTTCGAATCACACGATCTTCTTCACTATTATTTCAAACGCTATAATTGCATGCCAACTTAGATTGAACAGGGACAAGGATCGTCCTGGCCTTTGCCGGGTTGAAAGCAATCAGTGACTTTGCCCTGTATGTTCGCTCCCATTCCCCCATTCACATAATACTCGAAGCAAATACTTAGGAAATGGTGCCATTATTGTGATGAATAATCCAGTTGAAATCACTTACCGAAGTCAGCAAAGCAACACGTTGACAAATCGGTACGATATGTATTTTTAAGGAAATAAACAACGTTAATTTTGTTATGTGATATTCATCATCATCGGCACTACAACCGGCAACCGGTCTTGACCTTATTTAGCAAGTCCTGAGGCTTGTTCAATTTTCTATCATGATTTGTTTTTTCCGGGCAAGGTCATTAATCTTGCACCTGAGCCTCCCCGACGGGGAATGGAACCCCAAGCTTCCGCGCGGCAGGCGGGTATACTAACCACTATACTATCGAGGAGCCTTTTGTGATATTAACAATTTAAAATTATAAAGTTGCAAACAGGGGAAGGTGATTTACTTGTCAGTGTCTTGAAGTGTTGGACCGTTCCTTGGCCGTTGCGGCTGGTATTCCGCAGCGTTTTTCCGACACGTGCGTTCTAGTTCAAATCTGTTTTTCTATTTATTATTTTATTTTTTTGCCGTTGACGTTTTTATTTTTTATTCGGTGCCAACGCCTTTTATTATTATTTTTCTGCCAAGTAGAATTTGCATAAAGTAGTTTGTGCAAATTAGCTTGTCGATATTTTCAATTTACCGGTAGAGAGAGGAAATTCGTGGTTTATAGTGTGTTGGGCGAGGGCATGGACACGAGGTCCGTAACAATTTCAATTACTATATTAGAACAAAAATGCACCATATGTCAACACCAGGGCAAACAATTAAATAATTCACTTAACCGGCTCACCGTCCACATTCGAGTTCATCTCTGCACGATGTCATCCAACCAACTTCTTCAGACTCTTCCTTATCCCGTAATGTAACCTTAGAGAAGACGTCCTAATCCGACGACTGTAAAGATACGACGTATGTCCGAAACGAGATACAACCCAACTTAGCATCCTGTTCTTTTGATCCGGAATGTTTATCTTAAGGGTGCGGACCAAGATTGTAGCATCTGCAGATGCTCAAGTTGACTAGATACTGCGACCGAGTGACAAGGGTCGCAGTCGGTTTTCACTATTCACAATCGGATCATAAACTGTTGGTTTACCCTAAAGACTTGCTGTGTGTTATTTTGTGATTGGATACATTCGTGTGGATTGTATGACGCTGGTGGCGGAGGGTATGCATGGCTGTGAATGGATTTTCAACAGTGATCAAAGGTGGATGTCTACATTAGCAAAGGGGTTGACGGCTGTGGGTATGCTTTGCTCTGGTGGAGGAGGGTATGTGTGGCTCTTGTTTGATTTAGATTCATTTCGTTGAAATGGGGTTGCAGGTTCGTAGTCGGGCGTTCTGAAATTAAACTTTATGTATGTGAAAGTGAGTGCACTTGTAATGAATGAAGCGAGGGCAGAACCCTCAGTTTATTTCGCTTAGTACAAGTGGTATAAACATATAAACTTATAAATAGACTTACGGGCTAACTTAAAAACTAAGGCGGGTTGAGGGCGGGGGATTAAACTTTAAAGTAACTTAAAAACTGTGGAATGGGAACTAAAGAAAAATGGATAGAATAATAGTATAATTGGTAGGACAGGGAAGGGCGATGATAAGCCGGATGCTAGGGTGTGAGTATGAGTGCGGTAGAGTGTAGGTGTTAGTAGTTAGGTAGTTTGTGCATGTATGCTTTCTTTTCCACCACCTATTTAAGATGTCTCCGTGGACATGTGATGTGCTTGCAGGTTTTTCAACAGTAAGCAAGGTGTCTAAGTCGCATGAGCATAGAGGAACAAGCACAGAGATGTTCGAATTTGGAGTGGTGATATTTACCAGAATGTGAAATGTATAGGTTGGCGCAACGCTAATAACCTTGCCCGTAAAAATAAATTATTATGGAAAATTTAACAAACCTCGAAACTTGCTAAATATGGCCAAGACCGGATGCCGGTTGTAGCGCCGATGATAATAAATGAAATGTATAGGAATGTCAAACTACGTGACACTAGCTCGAGAACGACAGCAGTGAAAGGGACTGCTGCCAAAGTCTAAAACCGAATTCCAGTTGTTAAGTTGAATAGGTACCGTGGCAGTAATACACCATGATTTTCACATCAGTAGACTGGTAACTTTTTAATTTTTCACTATCCAAGTTTACTTGGTGAGAGAAAATGTTGGTTTGTTATCGAAGTTTGAAATATTAAAGACAGGGGCCACATACTAAATAGGATGGAAAAATACCTATTAAATATTATCGAAATCCTGGTAAATTGTCACCTGGACTATCGACACCAAGTCCAGCCAGATACTTGCCTACGCAGATGACATCGATATCTTCGGTAGATCCGATATGAAATAGAGAAAAGTATAGAGCGAGATCCGCACCAGGCGCGGAAGTTCTACCAAGTAAACCACAGTATGACGCGGTACACACCACGCTCCACTTACTGCAAGGATAAAGATGGTAATCTGATCATCGATCCTGAAGGCATTCTGGAGCGATGGGAAGTGCACTTCATTGGATTGCTAAATGGTTAGCTCACAGAAGAATTGGAGGCTCCACCAATGCAAGATCAAGACCAAATGCTGCCTCCACCAAGCATTGAGGAAAAGCCATAAGACAGCTCAAATCAAATAAAGCTCCCGAAGCTGATGACATACCAGCTGAGCTGATCGAACAAGGATACTTGCCTAAGCAGATGACATCGACATCATCGGTAGATACCATTCGGTTATAATGAGGGAAAAACCGTGTACATGGTGGGAACCTCTGCAAAGAGAAGACCTAACGTTGGCCAAACTATCAGGGTAGTTGAGTACGAATTTGTAGTGCAATCCTTTAACTACCTTGGTCAATAGTATCAGCCGATTGTTTAGTGAGGGCAGAACCCTTATTTATTAAGCTTAATGCAAGCTTAAATTAACTGAAATTAAATTAATATAAAAACCTTACAGATTATCTTAAATCTAGAGTAAGAAGGGGAGAAAAAAAAACCAGGGAGGTGAAGATGACTGGGCGACAGGGGAGGTAGGAGGGTAGGGAAGAGCGAGTGTATGTGGGGGTGGTATTTGTGAGACAGTGACAGTGAGGGGCATGTCCACGTACTGGTACCGGGGCGGGGTTGGTGGGCTGGGGGGAGAGGTTGAAAATTGTGGGTGGGGCTGGAAAGGTGTAGGGAAGGGGGTTATTTTGAGGGTAGGAGAGGAGAGGTAGGATTGCAGGGTAGAGGGGAATATTGGGGGGGGGGGGGGGGGGGGGGTTGACACGGGTTTCTTCTGAGACGAAGGAGGTGGGGAAAGAGTTGGCCTGTCGTAGCATACGCGAGATGGATTCGTTAGCGCCGTTAGAAGTGTGATGAGCGGGCGCGTAAAACAGTCGAGGTATCCGCACATTACGAGGGTTTGTATGAAATGTTAGAGTGGAAAGCAAGCTTGGGCAATTGATTGAGCCATACAGAAGGCGATGGACAAAGATGATGTTGGCATGAATTCTGCGCTCCTCAAGTGTGTTGAGATTGATTAGAAGGATCCGACCTATGTATGGTGGTAGAGTGAGCGGGTTCTCCCAGTTTAGTCCACGGAGGGCAAAGCGCAAGAAACGACGTTGAACGCCCTCTATCCTACGAATGTGAGACAATTGACACGGGGACCAGACCTGACTAGCATATTCGAGTAGTGGCCGGACAAAGGTTGTGTAGAGTGATCGGGTGACGTAGGGGTTTAGGAATTTCTTCGACCAGCGTTTTACAAAGCCAAGGGCGGCGTTGGCCTTAAGGATTATGTCATCGATATGTGCGGTAAATCTAAGCTCCTTGTTGCATAGGACGTCCAAGTCGCAAATCGATTCAACTGATGTTATCGGTTGGTCCAGCAAGAGCTGGGAACGTGGCTGGGTAGGGGAACGCTTCCGAGAGAAGGTGATTGTGTGACATTTGGCCTATGGCGTTTATGGTTAGGATAAATGGGTGTTGGGGGGGGGGGGGGGGGGTGACTGTCCCGGGGGACACCTGAGGTTGGAAGAAAAGGATCGGAGTGGGTGGATCTAAATCGCACGCGGCAGGTTCGAGAATTAATATAGGATGAGATCCACTTAATCAACAGGGTTGTGGGAAGATAATTTAAAGAGAATGAGGTTATGGGAGATTTTGTCGAAGGCCTTGCTCAAGTTGGTAGTGACTACATTGACCTCATCGCCGTTTTCTAGGGCAAGGAGTGTGTGGGAGGTGAATTCGACAAGGTTGGTAGTAGTGGACCAGCCCGATAACAATATGGAAGAAGAAATACGGGAACGGCTGATCAACTCCAACAAAGCCTACTATGGTCTATTCATCATCATCATCATCGGCACTACAACCGGGAACCGGTCTTGGCCTTATTTAGCAAGTCCTATTGTTAAATTGTCCATAATGATTTGTTTTTTCCCGGCAAGGTCATTAGTCTTGCGCCAATACTATGGTCTATTAAGGCTCTTTAAATCTCGAAATTTATCTAGAACATCCAAGCTACTACTGTACAAGACCATGGTCTTACCAGTACTCATGTATGGATTCGAGACCTGGGTGCTCAATAAAAGGCACTCTGAACTCTTATCCGCGTTCGAGAGGAAGATCTTAAGGAGAATTCTTGGCCCCGTATGTGAGGGAGGACGATTCCGAAGATGTTACAACCATGAGTTGTACGCGATCTACCTTGAAGTTAATGTGGTAAAAAAAAATCAAGCTCGGTAGACTCCGGTGGGCCGAACACCTAGCTCGTATGAGCGAAGAGGATCCTGCTCGGAAAGTCCTTTATGGCAGGATGTAAGGAAGGAGACAGAGCAGTAGATCTTGTCTACGATGAAGTGATGGCGTAGACCAGGACGCCCAGACCTTGGGAGTGGCAAACTGGATGGCATCGGCTCGAAATCGGGACCGGTGGAGAGATTTGCTAAATAAGGCGAAGACCATATCCCGGTTGAGCATTTTTCCAATTTTTTTAATCCTTCCAAATAATTGGTTTCCCTAAAATATGCGTTAGTTTCTGTGATGACCTCTTCATCCCATCCAAATCTCTTTCCGCCCAGCCATTTCTTCAGGTTTGGAAACAGGAAATAGTCGCAAGGGTCTATGCGGGATGAGGAAGCAGTTCGTAGCTCAAATTGTGGATTTTTACCATGGTGACTGCACACGTGTGCACCCGTGCATTGTCCTGAAGGAACGTTGAAATTCGCGAGGTTTTCTGCTTTTAATTGCTGTCAAACACAAACTAAATTACGCAGCTTGCTCAAATGTTGACAGCAATTTATTTATAGCTGGCAGGTGACAGGAGGAGTGTAGCATTTAGAGTTATTGCGCTGGGTATTTAAAAAGTAAGTGGCTTATCAACTGCCTTCGTATCATTAACAACGTCCCTGCCCAATGAGTCACATATGACTCACGAGAGCGTATCATATGGACAGGGAAGTTGTTAAGTATAGGCTCACTACGGACAATAACTTCCATTGGTTTTATTATTTATTATATTTTTTTTAACCCTACCTCAACAATTTTTCAATTTGTTGGTCTACGGGAGCCTACAATTTTATTACCTCACTACATCGGCTATGCCACCCTCGCTTATAATATAATTAAATAATCATTCCAAATTTTAACAGTTTAATTTAATCTTAAAAAATGAAAAGTAAATAATCAACAAAAACTCTCATTTAATTTCAGGATGGCGTTGAACAAAGATTGCAATAAACCAACAATAGCAGACATAGATCAAACGAATCAAGTTAATTTGGTCGTTCGAATTGATGATGACTCAGATACAAACTTACAAGCATTATTTGATAGCGTCCTTAAGCCAGGCGATTCAAAAATGCCATTACAAGTGCCATTTCGAATGCGAAAGTTACCGAATTCATTTTTTAATCCACCAGTAACTGGCTCGAAATCACCAACAGTTTCGCATTCGCGGGCAAATAGCACTGACTCAGCATTTAGCACTGATTCTCAAACAAATGCATGCACCGATAATCAAAATGTACCACACAATCCGGCTATAGTAGCTACATCTGGCCTAACAATAAGCCATTCAAGAGCTCACAGTAGTCCTGCTTCACTTCAACAGTCATATGCTGGATTAAACACACAACCATCTAACCAGGCAGCTACCGGTACAATTGCTAAAAGTAATTGTAATCCAAATGCAACTCCACAAAACCAATCCGAAAATAGTATTCAACGCATTCATATGAAACAGAGATCATACGATGTTATAAGTCCAATACAATTGCAAAATGAACTGGGAGCACTTCCCCCAGGATGGGAGCAGGCTAAAACAAACGACGGACAGATATACTACTTGAAGTAAGTAATCCTAGTATGTTCTACTTCATAAGTTATATAAATTAGAAATAGATTAATAGAAAACTATTGTAATTGTGATGTTCACTATATCAGTATGAAAATTGTAAATATAGTGTAGTTGCGTTTTCGTTTATTTTTCTAGAAGTTTTTAGTAAAATTTTGTGCTGAAGTAGTCTATTGAATAGAACTTCGTTATAAGATCGCTTATTGTTTTAATATTAAATTTATGGGATATTTTTTTTAGAAGAGGAGAAAATATGAAGTGCCCGGTTATTGATGCGAAAGCAAAAAAGATTGTGGTTTTAAAAACACGAAATTTTCTGTTGTCAACGTAAAGGAGTCCAAGCTAGGAAGTTTTTAGGGCAACAGTTTGCAATTCATCATCATCATCATATATATAAAAATTCAGCCTGCGTAAGTCTGTCCTCACAAAACTCGAAAACTAATCATCCGATTGAGCTGAAACTTACACAATATACGAAATTTTATAATAATCCGTTGCGCAACAGACCTCATGCTCGCTGATTGCGGTAAAGGCTACAAAACGGTCGGGCGTGATCGCTAGCCAAGCCGGTTCCCCTACTCGTCATAATCCAAACAGCAGCCACGCACAAGATTATCTAGCTCGCAACTTGTTGCTAAGCAAAAAAGTAAAATTACCGTTTACATTTGATTCACCCTCGTATTTGTTACGATGTGAAAACTGCACGTAACTCAAAAGTTTGCAGGTTTTCCGATAGATGGCGCTGAAGACAACAATTTTGAAATATATTACTACTGCACTCCACTATGACAGCCAACAATGAAATGACGTTTCTCATGGCAAAACCAACACATTCACGCACAATCGCACAGAGTTGATTTCCCATTTCCAATGCCATGTCATGTACCATACTCTATTCGAAATTATTTTGCTTCGCATTTTTTCACGGCACAATAATAAAATTTCGCCATGAGTACCGCATCAACAAACATCACCGTCATATCGGACCACGTATAACATTTATCAAACCAAGGCTCCAAAGCACTTTCAGATGTGTAGCAGTCATTCATCACCATCATTGACGATCGGTCACAAGTTGCGACCGAGAACGAATGATGCCCTTTGATAGATGCTAGCATAATAGTCATTCTCAATTGACGGTCGCTACCAAGTGGCGGTGGTTGCGACCGAGAATTAACGTCGCCCTTTGGTAGATATTAGCACAACCATCACCCACTATTGACGGTCGCTACCAAATGGCGGTAGTTGCGATCGAGAATTAATGCTGCCATTTGGTAGATATCAGCACAATCATCACCCACTATTGACGGTCGGTACCAAGTGGCGGTAGTTGCGATCGAGAATTAATGCTGCCCTTTGATAGATGCTAGCAGAATCATCATCATCAACGGCACTACAACCGGGCTTAGCACAATAATCATTCATAATTGACGGTCGCTACCAAGTGGCGGTGGTTGCGACCGAGAATTAACGTCGCCCATTGGTAGATATTAGCACAAACATCACCCACTATTGACGGTCGCTACCAAGTGGCAGTAGTTGCGATCGAGAATTAATGCTGCCCTTTGATAGATGCTAGCAGAATCATCATCATCAACGGCACTACAATCGGGCTTAGCACAATAATCATTCATAATTGACGGTCGCTACCAAGTGGCGGTGGTTGCGACCGAGAATTAATGCCGCCCTTTCGATATTAGCACAATCGTCATCCATCATTGACGGTCGCTCCGAAGTAGCGATAATTGCGACCGACGAAAAATGAAAGTAAACCAAGTCCTACAAAAGGGAAAGGACACAGTCCATTGTCATTCTTAATTGAGAACACCTTTCGTGGGCCTTAGTATGCTTTTGCCGAGTCATATAGGAAGTTAGAATAATTAATCATTAATTAATTAATCATCTGTAATGCCAACCCCACGTTCGAACATAGGTGCCGTTCTCAACATGTAATCACAACGTCAAAGGAGGCCCAACCGTACTGAAAATGAACGTGTTAGAATCAGAGCTTCTCATAGCAGAGCAGAAGAATCGTCAGATCAGCAGGAAGAAAGACTTGAAATCTTATGAGTTTTTTTTTTTTTTTTTTTTTTTTACACAAAGGCAAAAGGGGATTATGGAGTATCCTTAAACGTCAAAGCACAGTGCGAGCGGAAGGAGAGGAAGTGGATAAGGAAAGGAAGTGTTGATGTACATTGGTCTTAAATGCCTGAACATTACAACGACGAGGAAACACATGATCAGGTAGAGTATTCCACATTCGTGTGTACGGCTAAAGAATGACTCTCTATGTTTATTTGTGCGCCTGAAGTTTACTTTCAACGTGAGTTGATGCGCATTCTCAGATTGACGGATATCGCGGGCAAATGTCTGAAGAGGCGGAACACATTCAGCAAGTTCACTTGACCAACGACCGTGGTAATACCTACAGAAGAGAGATAGGCACGATACGTTGCGCCTATGTTCTAACGACAGGATTGATCGACTCAGTTGGGTCCCCAATAAGTTTCATTGCTCGTTTTTGCATCCTATGGAGCACGTGTAGTGCAGCTTTGCATGTGCCTGACCAGATATGGCTCCTCGATAGTATAGTAGTTAGTATACCCGCCTGTCACGCGGGAGACCGGGGTTCGATTCCCCGTCGGGGAGCCTCTTGCGCAAGACTAATGACCTTGCCCGAAAAAAAAAAATCATTATGGAAAATTTAACAAGCCTCAGGACTTGCTAAATAAGGCCAAGACCGGTTCCCGGTTGTAGTGCCGATGATGATGATGATGATGATGACCAAATATGGGAGTTGAACTCCATTTTTGGACGAATATACGCCTTGTAAATAGTGGCCAGGTTGGATGGAGTGAAGAATTTTTTGCATCTCTTAAGGAACCCCATACATTTGGCTGCACTTTTCGCAGCTTCAAAAACGTGGTCGCTCCAGATAAGAGTCGAATTAATTCGAGCGCCGAGAATTGATAGTTCGTTGGCTTCGTCGATGCAAGTGCCGTTCATCAACAGTGTATTTACTTTGGGGATTCACCTTTGACGATAAGAGACAGCACTGAGTTTTTAAGGCATTGAATTCTACTCGGTTAGATAATCCCTACTGATATATCTTATTGAGGTCGGAATTCAGTGTATTAAGCATAACCTGCTGGTTGATAGTGATGTTCGAAGAGTTTGGTCGAGAGTGTTCATATGAGTATGAGAAACTCAATGTGCTATCATCAGAAAACGAGTGGATTGGGTTGTGGGTAAGATGGAAAGAGATCATTTATAAATATGAGGAAGAGAGTGAGTGAGAGTACAGGACCTTGGGGAACACCTGGATTAATTTGTTGGGAGGCAGGTTTGACACCATCAAGAACAACTTGGATTGAACGACCAGAAAGATAGTCTCTTAGTCCATTCGATCGGGGAATTGTCCACCTCCATATGAATGTAATTTTGATAAAAGGGCTGGATGCCAAACTCTGTCGAAGGCTTTCGAGATATCCAGTGCAACAAGCTTGCTTTCTCCAAGGTAGTGGATGGAATGGCACCACTTTTCGGTAAGTTTCGCCATCAAATCTCCTGTGAACCTGTTGCTGTGAAAGCCACATTGCCGGTCATTGAGGAGGCTATTTGATTCCAGATATTTCGAAAGTTGACGGTTAATCAGTGATTCTATAGCGTTTGAAATAATAGTGAAGAAGATCGTGCGATTCAAACTGACGCTATGACAGTTTGAATCACGAAAAAAATTGAGCCTAAGCGTTACCCATCAGGCTACTGACCGTTTTTAGAATTTGATTTTAAAACTCAATTATACTCCACTGATGTGAATTATTTTTGTTATCGCTTGGTATACGGTTCTGATGTATTTTCTTTTTCAATTTTTCCTTCGGTGTTCGTCACTATTTTTGCTTGTGAATTGTGTGTGTATCTGTTAGAGTCGCCACACCACCCCCTTCCCAGTAACTTCGTTACGATCAGATTCGGTGCAAACGACGAGCGAACGAGAGAATGTCGGAGCAAGCGAGTGTGCTCTATGCAGAAGTCATGATTGCGTGTGTGAAGTTCTGTTTACTACGGGGAGTGGGTGCTGCGTGTACAGATCACGTCGTAGTCACCAATTATAGCGTTTGAAATAATAGTGAAGAAGATCGTGCGATTCCAACTGACGCTATGACAGTTTGAATCACGAAAAAAATTGAACCTAAGCGTTACCCATCAGGCTACTGACCGTGTTTAGAATTTGATTTTAAAAC
Source organism: Microdon myrmicae (assembly GCA_963931805.1). NCBI lineage: Eukaryota > Metazoa > Arthropoda > Insecta > Diptera > Syrphidae > Microdon > Microdon myrmicae. Next base: position 56,154,244 of record OZ007496.1, read on the forward strand.
TCGATTATACTCCACTGATGTGAATTATTTTTGTTATCGCTTGGTATACGGTTCTGATGTATTTTCTTGTTCAATTTTTCATTCGGTGTTCTTCACTATTTTTGCTTGTGAATTGTGTGTGTATCTGTTAGAGTCGCCACAATTCCATTATCTTCGAGAGAATAGAAGTTAGTGCTATGGGTCGATTAGAAGAGAGGTATGATTTGTCGCCCTTTTGGGAATTGGCTGAATGTTCGCTGACTTCCATCTATTTGAGAAACGGCCAGTAGAATAAGACAAATGGAAGAGTTTCCGCAATGGTTTAGAGAGTGAAGAGGAACATCTCTTCAAGAGAATTGGGGGAATGCCATCCGGACCAGCGGATTTGTGTGCGTTTAGTTCCTTGAGTGCCCGGGCAACAGTACGCGTTCGGAATTGAATATGGCTAATGGTGTGCTACCTTATGCTCAATTTGAGGCGGAACTGATGTGGTATCAGGCAGCGTTGAGTTGGCTGCAAAATGTGCAGCAAGTAGATTCGCTATCTCTATTGCACTGGTGACGGGTCTGTCATAGACTATTAGCGAAGGAATGGATGAGGAGACCGAGTTTTGGATGTTCTTCACAAATGCTCAGAAGTTTCTACTACCTGTGGGAGAGTGAAGTACTTTTTATCTTACTCTCTGTTCATGCAAGAACTTTGCGCGTTGAATATACGCATTGCAGTCAATTCTAGCTCTCTTAAACCTTTTCCGGTATTCCTCAGTATTGTTTGATTTATACAACTCTTTACCCTTAATGGCTTCTCTGCACCCGGTATCGAACAACATATTTCTCTTGGGTTTGATACTCTTTTGTGTGGAATAAAGGTTCGCATGCCAAACAGAATCGTGCCCGTCAATGTGTCCGCTAAAGAGTCAACATCATTATTGCGGAAAAACAACGACCAATTTAACCTCCCAAAAAAGTCGTTCAGACCTTCCCAGTCGGCTTTCTCTTAGAACCACACTGTTCTTTTGGGAGTTTTCTCGTTAGCGTTGCTGTTGGTTAGAGGAAATTTAGCTGGCACGACACCGTGGTCTGAAGTGCCCAAAGGCGAAGAAACTTCAATTGAATATATGTCTGGGTGGGAGGTGGGAAACAGGTCCAATGTGTTGGCGGAATGACCATCTATATCTGGTACCCGTTGTTTTATAGCACGATTCGTTTACCATGCCGATTCAATTTGAGCGAAAACAAAATAATAAACGACAATGTTTTATAATATAATTATCCTTTTATTCGCCCTTATGCGACCGAAACGATATAATACATGTTAAAAACGGCAATTTGCTCTGTACGACACGATTAAAAACTGGAGCTACCGCACGCATGTATTTTACGAAAAAACGAGAGACTTGAAAAGGAACACAATTGCTTTTATAGCGTTTACTTTACAGGTTGTTAATAGATTTAATATGGGACTTCGTAATAAAGGCAATATTGAAGAAAGTACTAGAAGAAATACACGGAATACAATTTACAGCAGTTAAAACATGTGTGTGGGGATATAGGGTCAAGATCTTATCGATAGAATCAGGTAGAGCATCAAATTCGTTAAAGGATGCGTTTCTATCCAAGTTTGGGCTTCTGTAAAGAAAGCAGTAATGTATGATATGCCTACGAACGTGAAGTTTTAGCCAGGAGAAATTAAATTCTGGATTGGAGCAGAAGCTGATAAGCAATATCATTTCGGATGTTTGTAGCTAGACCACGATGTGGAAAGAAGAGAGGCGCTAAGTTATATCCAAGTAGACTGAAGTCAGAAATATCTGTATTAGTTATTACCTGAGTTTCATTAAGTGGCATGATAGCTGGTTTCTGGTTAGAAGCGTGGGCAGACACAGAGGAAACACTGTATCTCAGGCCGCGAATGGTGCAAAGATCGATGCGAAATTCCCGTTCAACCAATACCGCTTCGGGAAAGGATACAAGTCTGGACCAGCGATAGATAAGCGTAAGCAACCACTATAGGTGTTATGCCCTTGTAGTAGGTGCCCCACTAGAAATCCGTACCGAAATCCAGGTCGCACCTCTTCGATGACGAACATTATGCCACTCAGACACCAAAAGCTCTCCAAAGACTACAAATCAATCGAGAGTATCGAAACACAAGGGCCGCAAACAGAGGTGTGAAAAAGAGGAAAACACACAAAGAATGAGAAGGGTAAAAGGGTTTCGGGCACTGCACATCACTCGCGTGTATATTTTCGAATTTTCCACCAGCGATAGATAAGCGAAAGCAACCACTACAGCTGTTATGCCCTTTTAGTAGGTTCCCCACTAGAAATCCATGCAATATCATTTCGCATGTATCTGGCTATACCACGATGTGGAAAGAACGAAGGCACTAAATTATAACCGAGTATAGTAAAATCGATGGCGCAAGACTAATGACCTTGCCCGAAAAAAAAACAAATCATTATGGAAAATTTAACAAGCCTCAGGACTTGCTAAATAAGGCCAAGACCGGCTCCCGGTTGTAGTGCCGATGATGATGATGATGATGATAGTAAAATCGGAAATATCAGCATCAAGTATTACCTGAGTCTCGCTAAGTGCAACGATTGCTGGTTTCTGGTTGCAGACGTGGGCAGACACAGAGGAGAAAATACATCTTAGGCCACGGATGTTGCAAAGATAGACGCGAAATTAGCGTTCCATTGAAATGGCGACACATAAAACCAATACCGCCTCAGAAGGGGGTACAAGTTGGATGCTAGTTATGGATAGATAAGCGGAAGCCCTTGTAATAGGTGCCCCACTAGATCTGTGCCGAAATCCAGGTCACATCTCTTTCGAATATTGCGCCACTCAAAACACCAAAACCCATCCAAAGATTATAAATCAATCGAGAGTATCGAAGCCTGAGGAGCGCAACAGAGGTGGGAAAATGAGGAAAAACCGACAAGGAAAGAGAGGGGTATGAGTTTTCCCGCACTGTGCACTTCCACACAATTTTCACACTGCGGCGCGAATGCCATATATATCACTGCACTACATTCGGACGCGTTTGTGGTAATCCGTTTATTTACTACGGATCCCAGAGAACACGACGCGCGAATCGATAGTGCAATTAGGGTATCTTGTGTTTACTTATGTGTCGCCAACCTGAGCGGCCAACATGCAATTTGATTTCTGCCGACCGAAGAATGTCGTCGGGGAAGCGTTTTATTGTTTTCTCAATGGATGTCTTCTTTCGGGCGCCGCGACGTTTAATGGGTTGCTCTGAAACACTGAGAAAAGTGAGAAGATGAAAGGAAAGAATACCTAGAGTGGAGCAGCAATTCCACGCAACCAATCTTCAGTTGGAACAGCAAATCTCATCAAATCATCCTCATCCAAATGGAATAATAACAACCTTGGTTGGTTTGAACTAATTAGCAATTGGTTTATTTGTATGATGAATTTGATTTAACTGGATGAATTTACTACAACCGTGTCTCTTGCTGGTTTTACGAAGAAGGATTTTGTCATTTATGTTGCTTGACAACCAGAATATACGATTATGTCAGCTACTTGCTGACATTTGTTATTTGGTTGCCATGGGTAGCGTTCAGTTGCGAATTCGCTGGTTGTGTCCAGTGCGAATCCGCAACAACTTCAAATAACCTAAACGGATTACACCATTGATCCGATGCTACGGATCACGAGGCAGAAGTGCACGTGCTGACTCGTCGGCGGTTAGTTAATAACTTACGAGTTGGATCGAGCAGAAGAAAAGCAGCACAATCGTCTCAGCAATGCCAAGAACAATTATATGAATAGTGAAGACGTATGCAGTTGTAACATCTGGATGATAGAGCTGCATATGAACTTTTTTTATACGTACCGGATTTTCATACGAACCGGATTTTTCATACGAACCGGATTTTCAATACAATACGTTCATTCAATTCGGAAAAATGGACAACGTTTGTCCATGTGGGAAGAAACACAAAATCATGATTTGGATTTCACAAAAGAAAAACACAATGAAGCGCTAATCTTCATTGAGGATCTTTGTCTTGCAATGCGCGGCAAGTTGTTGACACAGTCGGGAATGACAGTACCAACTCGATCCATCAATGCAACATTCGACAGAAAACTGCTCTGAGAGCAATCATATAATAGAAATAACTTACAGCTGTTCGTCGAAGAATATACAGCGAAACTCTTTCCAGAATAAAGATAGCATTTGATACTATTATACAAGCTGTGGGCAACCAATCTGGTGTATTGTACTTTTTGGACGCTCCAGGTGGAACTGGGAAAACGTTCTTAATTTACTTGATCCTGGCTAAAATACGTTCAAACAGCCATATTGCACTAGATCTTGCTTCTTCAGGCATTGCTGCCCCGTTGTTGGAAAGAGGGAAAACGGCGTATCCAGCTCTAAAACTGTCTCTAAACATGCAATTCACAGAAAACCCAACATGTAACATTTCAAAAACATTAGGAATGGCAAAGGTAAAGGCGTACAAAATTATTGTATGGGATGAGTGTAGAAGAAGTCATTGGAAGCATTAGACTCTACACTGAAAGATTTGCGAAATAATCTGGTTCCATTTGCTGGAGCATTGGTGTTACTATCCGGTCACTTCAGCCAAATGCTTCCAGTTATTCCTCGCTCAACACCAGCTGATGAATTGCATGCTTACTTGAAATGTTCAACTTTTTGGATCACAGTAAAAAAAAAAAAATACACAACAACAAAAAAACTAAATAGAAAATAAACGCGTACGCGGGTTCTCTGTCAATAGTGCTAAGTGAATATTGTAAAACACATAATAATAATAATGGACACTACATTATACAATCAACAATATGCCCTGATAAGTAATACGAATAACTGCAACATTATGACGTATGAACAACTACCAGCAGCATATCAACAACAAGCAGCTTTGTGCCAGCAGCAACAAGCGATGGTTACACTTCTTTTGAGAGAGGCGAACCTATGGCGCCGAATCGGTGCCCCAAGGTGCTACCAAATAACTGTTGCAGTTCTTTTTGAACAGTTGCTGGTTGTAATGCTCCGGGAACACTCGTACCGGGAGGCAGTTCCACAGCTTTACCCCTCTGTAACGGAACGAGTTCTGATACAGATATGTTCGCATATAAACCGAATTGTGCGGAATAATGCCACGAATCTCCGAAGAACAGTACCCGTGATAATATCTGTAAAACAGACAGAAGTCGGCTACGCGCCTTCGATGTGATCGCGACTGTAGTCTCGACGTCAGCGCCGAGTCCCCGATCAGGCGGATCGCTCGTCTTTGTATGCTCTCAAGTAGGTCGAGGGTATGCTTAGGAGCCGAGCTCCAAACATGAGAGCAATATTCGAGCGCGGGAATAATTTGGGATTTATACAGGAGAAGAAGTTGGGCCGGAGTAAAATATTTCTTGGCTCTAATAAGATAGCTCCGTTTTTCCGATGCGGATCTGGTCATGTTCGACACGTTTTTATGCCACGAAACATTCCCATAGACCTTGACGCCGAGCAATTTCATGCTTTCCCCAAATTCGAGGGCCTAGCCATTCATCATTAGCTGTGGAATCGTTGATCCACTTTTCTTTGCGAATGTCGTATACTATGTCTTCTTTGCATTGAAGTCGACGAGATTAGCCTTTCCCCACTGCAGGGCCTTATCCAGATCCCGATTCAGAGAGTCGATCTGGCTACATCTCAGCTGGTGCGACGTTGAAGCACTAATCGGCCGGTCACTCGAAAAAGAGGAAACAAGTGTACTATCATCCGCAAAACTGAACACCCTGTTATCCGTTGACGCCAACAAATTATTTATGTGAAGCAAAAACAAGGTTGGAGCCAAAATATAACCTTGAGGCACCCCGGAATTAACAAGATATAGATCCGAGCAGTCGTCGTCCACAACAACCCGGACCGATCGATTTTCGAGGAAGCTCTCGTCCAGTCGCAAATCTGGTAGGAAAGTCCGTATGAGGGAAGCTTGCTCAGCAATGACCCGTGCCAGACGCGGTAAAAAGCCTTGGAGATATCCAATGCGAACGCCCTTCACTCACCATGCCGCGCAATCCCAGATGTCCATATATAATGGTCAAAAGGTTTTCCGTGGACCGCCTGCCACGGAATCCGTATTTACGATAATTTAGAAGTCCGTTACACTCCAAACACTTAATTAACTCGGTATTGATTACCTTTTCCATCACCTTACATAACATAGACAGTAATGCTATCGGCCGGTGATTTTGTGGGAGACACTTTTTTCCCTCTAAGGGATTGGCCGAACCCGAGCGATTTTCCAGCAAGAGGGAAATCTCCGCCGTGCATAAGATAAGCGGAAGAGCCTGGCAAGAACCGGAGATAATTTTGGATCACGGTTCTTAAGGGCTAGTATTGGTATTCCGTCCGGGCCGGTTGCTTTCCTACATTCCAGTCCACCCAGAATGCGTTGAATAGTACGTGGGTGGCACCTCACATTTCGCATCGAAGATCGCACCGGCACGATCACCTGAAAGGATGCGGAGAAATCCCGCAAATCGTCCCAGTTGGCAGCCCCATACCTCCATACATGGCGAAGCTGCTTAGGTCGGTTATTCGCTTGAAATGCAAGTGGTTGTGCGAACAATACCAAGCAGTGATCTGAGTTTCCCAGTGGCGCAGCAATCTCCACGGTATAAATTGGGGCTAACAGCGAACATCTCCACCAGCCCCCCAGCCTCGTCCGTTCTGTTAGAATGTACCAACTAGTCGGAGTTGTGTACATTAAAATCGCCAAGAACGACAATTTCAGAAGCCCGGCGGTTGATCTGTATTCAGTCGACGGTACGTGAAAGATGTTCGAAAAATGTCGCCGCTCGATCGTCATTCGGGGAGCGGTAAAGACAAAGAAATTTAACAGAACTCATCATATCAACACGACCCTCAACCAGATGATGCCCATATTATTGGGTTCTAACGCCTCCATCCTTTGGAAAGCCTGATCGGACCGCGTGAAGACGCAGACTCCACCCTTAAAACGGAATTTCGAATGCAAGTCGTATCCTGAGCAACGAAGATATGTCGAATCGGTTGACGGATCGATCTGGGTATCAGTTAGGGCAAGGATATCAGGTTTCGCTGTTTTCAAATATTTGTGGACGGCGTCAAGATATGTATGGGTGAAACCGATGCCGCTGATATTACAAAATGCCATTATCAATCGAGCGTCGACAGAGCCTCGAGAGCCAGCCCAATTATGCTATGACGAATTTCTGAAAGTTCGGTTCAATGCCCCTGATGTTACACAATGGCGTTATCAGTCGAACATCGACAGAGCTTCGAGAACGAACCCGATTGTGCGATGACGAACTTCTGAAAGTTTTCTTATTTATCAGAATATTTGCATAAGTTCCCCCTGACATAGCCTCCCCCGGAGATCCGGAATTCTTTATCTCAGAAGGTACCATCATGGCTTAATTCCGTGTCAGTCCGGGCCATCAGCCATATATCCGAAACATAGTTGAAGATTTCTCCCGATGATATCCCGGAATGTACAGCGAGACGTATCTCATCTTGGGACCGACTACAACCTAAACCAACCTTCTCTCGAACCAGTCCATCAGGCAAGCTCCGAAAGATGGCCAGGGATTTTTCCCGACCATCTCACAGAGCCTATGGCTTGATGGGGTGGCATTTCAACGGGTGACAGGGCGTTGTTACCCCACCTACCGCTCGGGAAGAATTGGAACAACAAGTACAACAATTTATCGAAACACTCCAGCGCCAAGAGATAAACTAGAGCCAGAAACCAACTACTCTATTGAGATTTTATCAAAGACAGACGCAAAGCTAGGTGAGCCTGGCACAGATCCAGACACCCTAAAGATAAAAAAAAGGTGAGCAATCGAGTTAACAAATTTATTAAAGAATATAAACAGAGTTGTATAGATGAGTATGTAAGTGTACTAAGCCCGGCAACGAATAAGGATTACTCCCTCTGGAAGGCAACATGCACATTTAAACGCCCCCTTATTCAAGTGTCACCTATAAATGATGCACAGGAACGGTGGGTACGCAGAACTGAAGATAGAGTTGAAATATTCGCACAACATCTGGCTTCAGTGTTCAAACCACACAACAATCACACTAGTATTGATCCCTTACCCAGGTATCAAACTGAGCAAACAATCAAACCGGTGATCTCGATATAAATTGCCCAAGAAATCGACAAAAAATTGAACAACAAAAAATCACCAGGCATCGATAAAATATCACCTGGCGTATACAAGGAATTATCTTGAAAAGCTATTATTGTGCTGGGATATTTGTTTAATGCCTGTGTAACACCAAAAGATACGCGCCTCGCTGGAAGCGTTAGGATACGTATCCTGGTATCAACATTAATTATTATTTGGCACCGTCCGCGCCAAATTGTAAGGTTATCTGATTAAATATTACCTGATTGTATGTGGTGTGCCCTTGCTGTTCCGGGTCCCAAGTGGAAATTTGTTACGAAAGATTTTAGTTTGTGTTTTATACTTTTGTATTTATTTAACGATGTTGTTTTAATTTAACCTAATACAATTTTACTTTTAGTATTATTATAATAGTATTTAACTACATAGGCCCACCGTTCCAACGCTAGGCTGCAACATTTTGCTTGGCTATTTAACTCTCTAATCAAATCAGAGCAAAAAGCCCGCTGTACCGTTGCAAGGCTGCAACCTTTTACCCTGATCGATTAGCTCTCCGATTAGTCCGTTTGCAACCACTCTTTATATACCCAAATTATAGGCATAGAAGTGCAAACGATGCGTTTCATTCAGCTTGGACTTCGATCCACAAGGTATGACCCATACTGAGTCCAATTGCCTGGCACGAGTCATTCGCTTTTCTTAATTATCATCGCCACTTAATTGCCCCACTTAAGGTGCAGCGACGTTGACTTAAGCAATTCCTTAATTGAATTTTGCATATGACTGAACCAATTAAAGTACAATGGCCCTCGTCCAATCCATTCGTATCGTTCGATCGATTTGCGTTTCGATGCTATGTCTGGCTTTTCGCAGATCTCAGCACTTTGGTCGAAGCTCGGATAAGTGATCGCTAATTGCCTATGAAGGCGCCGGTAGTGTCATAGACTTGTGTGACACCTGTTCTCGAATATGAAGCAAAAAAAGCATTCGTATTATGAGACCGTGCGAAAATGCCCCAGCCAGGTGCTGTGCTTGGTTTTTGAATACGAAGCAAAAGAATGCATTTAGCGTGTAGCCTTGGGAAACGAAAATGTGTCATGCGGTATTATACGCTAATTGTTATGTTTGGATTGCTTTGTGTGCAATATGTATATGAATTGACGATACACGACAAACGTGTAGCTCTGAGAAGCGAGTATGCGTCATAGGTGGGCAATTAATGGGGAATGAATATTATGAGTATCGCAACGGGGGCGATATGAGCATTAATTAACTGTGAGTTGAGGATGATTTGCATCGTGTGTGTTATTGAGTTATGGGGTTTATGTAGCGGGATGCAATACCTGCTTTCGACTAAAATACATTCTGAATTCATTTAAAACAGCACAAATAAAAATGCCCAAGAAACCAGACAAATTAGCAGAAATCAGTCTTATAGTCCGATTTCGCTATTGCCATCCATTTCAAAACTCAAGCCACTTATCAGTATTCCAAATTTTCAATTTTGCTTTAGGAATAAACACTCAACTAATGATCAGGTTCACCGTGTGACCCCAGTAATAGAAGATGCTTTCAAAGGAAAGAAATACTGCCCAGCTGTCTTTCTTGACGTCTCCCAAGCATTCGACAGATTGTGGCGTGAGATCTTTTATACAAAATGAGTAAACTGCTGCCAGGAAACTATTGCTAACTACTAGAATCATACTTGTCTGATAAAACATTCAAAGTAACACACGAAGAAACTCACTCTAGCTTCTATCCAATAGAAGCAGGCGTACCACAAGGAAGTGTCCTGGGACCTTTCCTCTACTTACTATACACAGCAGACATCCCAACAACCAAGAACACATTCATAGGCACCTTTGCAGATGATACAGTTATAAAATCAAAAAAAAAGCTACAGAACAATTGGAACAGGCACTCACCCCATGGACCACTGATGTGAAAATTAAACTCAACGAGATAAAATCTATTCACGTAACATTTACATTGCAACGATCAGATAGCAATATTACTACATATCTCAACGGAATTCCAGTTCCAAAAGCAGATTCAGCGAAATATGTCGGTATACACCTGGATAGCAGAGTAAACTGGAGACATCATGTGAAACAAAAAGCTGAACAAATAAAGGTGAAACAAAGACAGATGTATTGGTTAATCAGACATCATCATCATCATCATCATCATCATCATCATCATCATCATGGGCACTACAACCGGGAGCCGGTCTTGGCCTTATTTAGCAAGTCCTGAGGCTTGTTAAATTTTCCATAATGATTTGTTTTTTCCGGGAAAGGTCATTAGTCTTGCCCCAGAGGCTCCCCGACGGGGAATCGAACCCCGGTCTCCCGCGTGACAGGCGGGTATACTAACCTAAATCAGACATCACTCTCAACTTAATCTCTAGTGTAAAAGATTGATCTATCAATCTATCATCAAGCCGATTTTGATATACGGAATCCAACTATGGGGCTGTACAAAGCAATCCAATAGAGAAATAACTCAACGAAGCCAGAACAAATTCCTTCGCATTATCACCAATGCGTATCGTTTTGTGACAAATCAGAAAATACATGATGACCTAGAGATCAAATGGATTAATGAAGTTGTCCACACGAAAAACGCCTACTAATCACACCAACTTAGAAGCTATTCAGCTATTATACTCACGGATTCAAAAGGCTAAATTAAACTAAATTGAGAGGTTATATCTGTTTGGAGCCCAAAAAAGGCCTTTTTCATGTTTTTATGATCTAAATATTCATAAACAATTAATAAATGAGCTAAATAATCATAAACAAATAATATACGAATCGATTAAGCAACTCTACAGAAATATGGAAAAAAAAAGTTTATTGGCATATTAATAAATGATTATTACTTTTATTGGCTTCAATTTGCAAAATGGCCGCTGCTGGTCAATAAACTAAAAACAACATTTTAAAAAGTATCTTCGCGGCACGTAGTAGAAGTTCCTTGGATCACCATCTGGAAGCATAAACAAATCTTTTTCACAAACTACTATATATGAGTTTTGCTAGTGAAGTACACATGATCTTAGTCATAGAATTTTTTTCTCGCACAATGCCGATTGTTTAAACAAAAAATTGCGTTTTCGATGAAAAAAATCGAATGAAATTGTTTATATAATATATTTTTTTCTTATTTCATCATCATCATCATCGCCACTACAACCGGGAACTGGTCTTGGCCTTATTTAGCAAGTCCTGACGCTTGTTAAATTTTCCATGATAAATTGTTTTTCCGGGCAAGGTCATTAGTCTTGCGCCAGAGGCTCCCCGACGGGGAATCGAACCACGGTCTCCCGCGTGACAGGTGGGGATACTAACCACTACACTATCTAGGATTTTTTCTTATTTACTGATCGTTAAAATCGTGTATACCGCCGTCCGCGTATTTCTTCTTCCATATTGTTATCGGCTGATACTATTCACCCAAGGTACGAGGGTTGCCTCTTATGTTTCGGGATTTGGCAACCCTAGCGTAGCAATCCGGCAATTGACAGCCCTGTCGTAAAGTTGGACATTTTTGAGGTTATACGCACTCAGAACGTTTTGACATACGGGCGCTATTTGTGTTGTTTACAGTAACTTAAAAGATTCATCTCGGCCCAAAAATGGAATTAAATCGTCAACATTTTCGTGCGATTATTTTTTACAACTTTCGGCGTGGATTAACTCAGCAACAGTGCATGGATGAACTTAATTCAATTTTTGGCGATGAAGCTCCATCAAGGACCAGTGTTTATCGATGGTATGGTGAATTCAATCGTGATCGTAGTTCACTCCAAGATGAATTTCGTGAAGGTCGTCCAAAATCAGTTGTTGTTCCGAAAACCATTGATGCTGTGCGCGAACTGATATTGGAAGATCGTCATGTGACCTATCGTGAGATTGAGACAACCTTAGGCGTTAGTGGGACCAGCATACATTCAATATTGCATAAACATTTGACTGTCAAAAAAATTTGTTCGCGTTGGATCCCACACAATTCGTCAATCGCCCAAAAAAAGGCTCGTGTCAATTGGTCGAAAGAAATGCTCAAAAAAACTGGTCGCGGTGCTTCGAAACACGTCTATGACATCGTGACAGGTGATGAATCGTGGATTTACGCGTATGAGCCCGAAAGTAAACAGCAGTCGACTGTCTGGGTGTTTCAAGATGAGCCAAATCCAACAAAAGTTGTTCGCGCACGAAGCACTTCCAAGCAAATGGTCGCCTGTTTTTTCGGAAAAACTGGACATGTCGCAACCGTACCACTAGAACAACGCAGAACAGTCAATTCTGAGTGGTACACAACCATTTGTTTGCCTGTTGTCTTCCAAGAAATCAGGAAAACCAACCGCCGAAAACGGATCACTCTTCACCACGACAATGCGAGCTCTCACATCGGCTGCGACAACTGCATTTTTGAGCACCCAAAACATCGATTTGATGGGTCATCCGCCGTATAGTCGTGACTTGGCACCGAATGACTTCTTTTTATTCCCGTACGTAAAAAACAAACTGAGAGGTCAACGTTTTTCGACACCTGAAGAAGCGGTTGCTGCATTCAGAATGCATGTGTTGGAGATACCTCAATGAGAGTGGCAAAAGTGCTTCGACAATTGGTTCAAACGCATGCAAAAGTGTATAGATCTTCATGGGGAATATTTTGAAAAACAATAAAGTGATTTTCGATGATCAATATTTGTTTTTGTTCTCTAATCCCGAAATATAAAAGGCAACCCTCGTAGTTAAAGGATTGCACTACTTCAAATTCGGGCTCCACTACCCTAATAGTTTGACCAACGTTAGGTTTTCTCTTCGCGAAGTTGCCACCATATACTTAGTTTTCCCCTCATTAATGTGCAGTCCCAGTTTTTGTGCCGCCTGCTCGATCTGGGTGAAGGAGTCCTGTACAGCCGAATCGGATCTGCCGATGATGTCGATGTCATCTGCGTAGGCAAGTATCTGGCAAGATCTGGTGACAATAGTTCCTCTAGTTGTAATGCCAGAGTCACGGATTGCTTTCTCCAACGCCAGGTTGAAGAGGTGGCAGGCCAGACTGTCCACTTGTCGGCGGCCATTAAAGATGTTTATTTGTTTGGACAGCAATCCCGCTATTTTTACTTGACTAGTTACGTTGGTCATGGTCAACCTACAAAGTCGTATCAATTTGTTTGGATTGCCGAACTCCCTCATGGCATTATATAGTTCTACCCTGGCTATGCTGCCGTAGGCCGCCTTAAAGTCTATGAATAGATGATATAATTGAATTTTAACTTTAGACATTTTTCCATCGCCCGTATTAAGGGTGAATATCTGATCAATCGCTGATTTGCCTGGGATGAAGCCACACTGATACTGACCAATGATGACTTTAGCGTAGGGGGCTACTATCCGGCCTTGTAGGATAGGGGAGAGTATCTTATAGGCGGTACTCAGCAATGTTATACCCATATAGTTGCTGCATACTGTGATATCTTCCTTCTTATGTATGGGGCAAATTATTCCGCGACGCCAATCTTCCGCCATCTCCTCTTGCTCCCAAACGTGCACCACGATTTCATGAATTGCATGATGTAACGCTGTCCCTCCTTGTTTGATCAGCTCAGCTGGTATGTCATCAGCTCCGGGAGCTTTATTTGATTTATGGCTTTTAATCTTTTCTCAATGGTTGGTGACGGCAGCATTTGGTCTTGATTTTGCATTGGTGGAGCCTCTGTTATATGTTTATTTAACAACAATTTGATATAATATGTATTTAATATCGTTAATATAATTTTGTATTAATGTAATATAATATAAATTATTGGAATGGTTAGTTTAAGAGGACTTACTTGGTTGCTTTTGAACTTTCTTATGTTGTTAATGGTTTCGGCCGCTGGCAGGTTGCAGGGGGCGTTGAATGGCAGCTCCCCTGATCAGCTTCCGTTGGTTGTTCCTCTAGCTCAGCTATTAAAACTATCCTTTTATTTAAAGAACACACACGACATTGTTTCTTGAAAATATGAATTATTGTTACGGATTGTTGTTGATATGTTCAGCTTCAGTGGGTTTGCTTGCCAATCGTTTTACGTCGAAAGAATATTTTCATTGCCGTTGACGTTTATTTTTTTATTCGGCGCCAAGGCCGGTTTTTATTATTTTCTCTACCAAGTAGAATTTGCACAAAGTAGTTTATGCAAATTAGCTACTTGGCGGGTTGTTCTCCTTTTAGAGGTAGAGAGGGGAAACTAACGAAAGGGGATAAGTGGATGTTAGGGGAGACCTGGACGCGAGGTAGGTCCGTAACACCTCCAATTCTTCTGTGAGCTAACCATTTAACAATTCCTTGAAGAATGCCTTCGGAATTAGTGATCAGATTACCCTCTATCCTTGCAGTAAGTGCAGGGTGGTGTGTACCGCGTCATACTGCGGATTATTTGGTAGAACTTCCGCGCCTGGTGCAGACCTCGCTCTCTACCACTCTCTATTTCACAGACAAGGTTTTTTTCGCAGGCACTTTTCTTTTGTCTGTGAAGTATTTTTTCAGATCTTCTGAGCTCTTTGTATTTCTCCTCGGGTACCCGCGTCCTATGAGACTGCTGTATTGCCCGGTATGCAGCATTCTTACGTTCAGTGGCTAGTTTGCACTCATCATCAAACCAGTCCCTCCGATCTCTACGACTACTGCCTAACATGGAGTTGGCAGTGCTAATGATAGTATTCTTAAAGTGTGTCCATTTCTCTTCTACGCCCGGCATTCTGGCCCCTCGATTTAATCTCCCTCCATCGAGCTCTTCGAGGGTGAGTCTCAACGCATGACCAAAGGTGTTACTGGTATTCTTATTGCGTAAGGCAGCCCTGTTGATTCGAACCTGATCCACGGATGCAATACGTCTCCGTAAGGCTATCCGCGCTCGGAACTCTATACCAACAAGATAGTGATCCGAGTAGACGTTGGCACCTGGGTACGTTCGTACCGTTTGGGCCATCACGCTCGAGGAGTGGCGGCGATGTATCAACTCGTGGTCAATTTGGTTGCGAATGGCTCCATCAGGTGGTTTTGTGGATATCTTTACGCGGAAATCTGGTACTCGTGACGACCAAGTTCTTTGATGCTGCCAGTTCGATGACTCGTAGTCCATTGTCAGTAGTGTTCTCAAGCAAACTATAACAACCTGCGTAAAGCCTGAAAACCGGCTCCCGACCTATTTTCGCATTCAAATCACCAAGAAAGATTTTCACATCGTATCTTGGTGTTGTGTTTTATATTGATTTTTTATTCGAAATCAGATTCCCTTGGGCTGCGCCAATGTTGTATCTTCTATTTTACTGTTGTTGTTGAAATTGTTAATGTTATATGCTGTGGTAATGTTATATATAATATAATATATAATGTTATGTTTTTGGTGTGTGTAAAAGAACCGTATTTAATGTTATATTTGTGAGTGAGTGTGAAAAGTTGTATTCGGAGCAAATATGCTGTACTGTTGTTAAGGCTATATGTTGTTGGTAATTATTATATGCTGAGGCTTTGATCTATTTTCTGGGTATTGATATTTTTAATATTTGGATAATTTTTGATGCTATATTTCTAATTAGGATGGCCAATGATATATTGTTAATTTGGATATTGATAATGACATGCTTGGGATGTGGCTGCGCCAATTGCAACAGTTTGAAGCGCCATAGACAGTCATTTGCAACAAATAGATATCCTGTTAGGTTATGTTTGAGCGGCAGCCAAACGCAATCATGGTCTGAGTAGGATGTGGTTTTCAGTAAAAGTTGTCGACGAGCACCACACCGTGATCACTTATTTTCGGAGAAGTTCGGGAATCTGAACTTCCAACCTCTTTCCACGGCACACAGTGATGCCCCAGTCCGCTTTCGATCCGCTACTGCAACCGTTCTTTAGGGGCGGTCACCAACCGTTATTGGCCGGCCGTTATATTTCCTGCCCGTGGGAGCTCTTGTCCGGAACAGAAAACACAGTAAAACACTCTCCAGCATTGATTCCTTTTGATTCATTCTCCATTTATTTCTGCGTGCAATCAAACAAAGTTTCAGAAATATGTAACGGTTGAAACGTTATCACAGATTTTTAATCACGGGGACGTTAATTGGTACAATCAATTATGGGTACTTTTACACAATTCCATATTACACATATTTAAAAGAAAAAAAAAACACTCCCGCATCATTTAAACCTTCTAGATATTCCTCGTGTCTTTACTTTTTCTTTTTTTTTTACTTTTTACGTTTTGGGCCAGACTCGCCCGACGTTTCCTTTCTTTTCCTTTGACTTCTTAACACAATCACGGCTACCTCTCGACTCCCCATCTTTCGGAGAGAGAACGCGCCACACCTGTTCTTTCGGAATTCGCGCATTCGTAGTGTTGGAACTCAACGAAAATAGGATCGCACATTCGCTGCGATGACAATCCAAAACGTGGATCGTGGACTCCAATCCCTCCCCCAATCTCTGCATATTTATTCTTATTTAAAATTTAATCCTAATTAGATTTAATCCTCCCGCTCGGTGGGATATCGGGGATGGGGGAGGTTACCACGTAACATTGGGCAGGCATTGAGGGTCTGTTCGACGTACTCGTAGTATTCTTTGTTTTCGTCGTCAGGGGACTCCTCTGTAGGTCCGTGAACGTTTATGGGGCTTATGTTCTTAAACTTGCCTCGCATGCGAAGAGTGCACAGCCTTTCGTTTATTGCATTAAAGCCGATAATGGCAGACTTCAGTTTTTGGCTGAGTAGAAAGCCTACCCCGAGTACATGGTGTTTTGCATGACAACTGTAATAAATGTCATACTCGTTTCTTTGAATAACACCACTCCCCGTCCATCTTATGTCTTGTAATGCTGTTATGTCAGCCTTATATTCGGCAGGGTATCGGCTAGCTGCTGTCCAGCTCGAGCTCTGTATACCGAGCGAACGTTCCATGAGAAAATTCGGAAATCGTTTAGCCATTTTCATTTCCGTGGTCATCGTCGTGTATCCGGTCCATATCCGAGGCTTGATAAATTTGCCATAGTTGTTTGTTTTTCCGCGCAAGGTTATTAGTCTTGCGCCAACCTAGGTAGGTAAAGAAAGCCTACACGATGTGTCAAATGATAATGGAATTCGAATTATCACGTTCGCAGTGTCAAAAGATCTGTTAGTAAAAAGCACGATGTTCAAGCACAAGGAAATTCATAAAGCCACATGGATATCACCCGACGGCGTAACGCGTAACCAAATAGACCACTTCCTCATAGACAAAAGACACCACTCGAATATCCTTGACGTAAGAGCATATAGAGGAGCAGATTGCGACTCCGATCATCTTCTAGTGATTGGCAAAATCAGGAGTCGCCTCGCAGCAATCCCACATGGGCAGTCACGGGAGACAAGCAAAAAGTTCGACACTGATAAACTGAAAGACCTACGCAAAAGGGCTGAATATCAAGACGAGCTAACAAATAGATTTAGCATTCTAGAGAATGTGAGCAGTGAGGAAGAGGAAGCTAATAGTGTGAACACTAAATGGACATCGATCAGAGACACAATCAAACTAACACCCCAAAAGGTATTAGGATTTAAGAAAACAATTAAGTCCAAACCTTGGTTTGACGATGAGTGCAGGGCGAAGATCGAAGAACGTAAACGCCTCAGAGTGATCCACTTAGAAAGATATGATGAAGTCAACGCAGAAAGATACGCGACAATTCGGAGAGAGACAATGAGGCTCTTCAAACGCAAAAAACGCGAATGGGAGAAGACTAGGATCGAAAAAATCCTAGAAAATTCTAGGGCAAAGAACATCAGGGGTATGTATGTCGGCATAAATTCAATTAGAAATGGCTACCGAGGAAGAGCCAAAATAATTCGAGACGCAAACGGCTGTCTGGTCACAGAAACAAACAATGTCGTGACAAGATGGAAGCAGTACTTTGAAAACCTGCTCAATGTACGCACCCATCAACCACAGATAAATGTACCAAGCGTACATACAGCTGAGCCTCAGATCCCAGAGCCGTCTCTCAACGAAGTTGTAGACGCAATAAATCGATTGAAAATCAACAAGGCTCCCGGAGTCGACTGCATACCGGCAGAGCTTGTGAAGCATGGAGGAGAGGCAACCGCTCGAAAGATCCACCAGCTCATCCAAACAATATGGGATAAGGAAGTCACTCCGAAAGAATGGAAAACCTCAATAGTCATCCCCATTTTCAAAAAAGGCGACAGATCTGACTGTGAAAACTACAGAGGAATATCATTGCTCCCAACCGCATACAAAATATTAACAAATGTCATTCTGGCGAGAATCACACCTTACGCAGAAGAGATACTGGGAGACTACCAATGTGGATTCCGTAGGAACCGGTCAACAAGCGACCAAATGTTCACAATAAGACAACTGCTGGAAAAGAAGTGGGAATACGGAGAGACGGTTCACCAACTGTTCGTTGACTTCAAAAAAGCCTACGACTCAGTCGCAAGGCAGAGACTCTACCATATTCTAGTTGAGCTGGGAGTCCCAAAAAAATATGCCGCGCTCATTCAAATTTGCATGAACGAAAACAAAGGGCGAGTTAGAATAGAAAACCACCTCTCAGAACCATTTGAAATCCGGGACGGACTAAAGCAGGGAGATGGTCTATCACCGTGTCTCTTTAACCTTGTGCTCGAGTATGTCATCAGAAAGGTACAAGACGACAACATGGCCGGATCATCCCTGAACGGGGTCACACAAGTGCTCGCATATGCGGATGACATCGCCGTTCTGGGCGATAATCTAGAGACTGTTAGTAAAAACTGTGAAATCATCATGCAAGCGGCAGAAGAGGTGGGCCTAGAAATAAATGAAGACAAAACAAAATACATGATTACGGCGAGAGCAGGTGGGTCTCAGAGAACACATATAAACGTCAGAGGTAAGATCTTTGAAAAAGTTAAAGAATTTAAATATCTGGGAACGATACTGACGGCCAGTAACGAAATGTCGAAGGAAATTAACAAGAGACTGCATTCCGGCAACGCGAGTTGGCACGCAGTCAGTAAACTGCTGAAATCCAGACTGCTATCACGTAACATAAAGCTCCGTGTCTATAGAACCATAATCATGCCAATTGTTCTATATGGATGCGAAACATGGGCTCTCACAAAACGGGAAGAAAACAAATTCCGTCTATTCGAGAATAAAGTTTTGAGAGGCATCTTTGGAGGTAAATATGACGAGGAGGCAGGACAATGGAGGAGACTCCATAACCACGAATTGGAAGAACTATATCGCAAACCTACAATAGTGAGAGTAATCAAGTCGCGAAGATTAAGATGGGCCGGACACGTGGCGCGAATGGGGAACGATAGGACCGTGCATAGAATTCTTGACGGTAGACCAACGGGAAAGAGACCGGTAGGACGGCCGCGACGGAGATGGGAGGACAATGTTAGGTTTGACCTTGAGGAGATCGGATCGAATGGTGAAGCGTGGAAGGAGAGTGCCCAGGACAGGGAAGGATGGCGAAGCCGAGTCGGTGAGGTCATGAACTTCCGGGTTCCTACAGGCCAATAAATAATAATAATAATAATAATAATAATAAGGTTATTAGTCTTGCGCCAACCTTTCTCAGGATTTGTAACATATGTTATTCGCCATGTCCTAATATTCTTTGGATACACGATATTTCTGACACATCCCAAGTACTAAGAAGTGTTACAATCCTCTTGTCCTTCCATGAAAGAAGTAAAGTATTTTTTTTCTACAGGCTACAATGGTTGCTTTTGAAAATGTAGGTTTATTTATTATAGGCGGTATACCTTTTCTATTTATTGATAATGTACCAGTTAGGTGGCATTCCATTTTCAATAGTTCATTTGCCAAATGTATACTGGCATAATAGCGGTCCTTTTGCAGAGCCAACGTTATCAAGAAGTTTTTTAAATAAATGCAAAGGAGTTCGAGAGTTACGGGGAGATCTAATTTAGGAAAATTGTCTGATGTCATACTGCTGTAACACGGAAGAATTGTAGAAATGTACACTGTGTTTGAGTCAGCAAGTACATATATTCTTATAGCCCATTTTGCTGGTTTTTTGGGATTGTAGATAATAAAACCGACTCTCCTTTAAATTTTACAACGGAAATATCTTTATGTGGTGCAAAATACTGTAGGAACTTTGAGTCAATATCTGCTGGAAAATTGCAGACTTTTTATATATGAGTCCTAATATTTTGATTATCGGGAAGGTTTTCTTTTAAGTGGAGCATCCAAAATATTTGCAAAAATCTATTTCTAATTACTCCAAGGAAGACCAACAATTCTTTGCGTTATACATCCTTCCATGTAATCCAAATTGTTTCCTTTGACAAAGGTTTTATTTTCGCTTAACATAATTGTTTGTTTGCTAGGTTATTAGTCTTGCGCCAACCTTTGTCAGGATGTCGCTGCGTGCATTGGTTCACTACTTGGCGGGTGCCAAAGTAGTTACCCAGGGGTGTCACGTGGAGACTGTATGTCAACTTGGACTGAACAGCGACAAGGATCGTCCTGGCCTTCGCCGGGTTGAAAGCAGAGACTTTGCCCTGTGTGTTCGCTCCCACGCCCCCCATTTTTATTATACTATCTAGCAATTCGTCTGCGAAAAACAGCTTGAAAAACCCCGACGGCTATTGAACAACCATAACAGTGATAAAAATAATAAAATGGTTTTTGCCGCCATATACGCGGCATTTGGAGCCAGTAAGTAAAAGTGCTATGCCACTTATACAGTGGCATTGGTCCGTCAAGGGTTAAATTTCAAATTATTGCGATGTGATTTTTTGTCTGTAATCTTTCTGCCCTCGAAGAGGCATGAGGCCACGAAGTTTTCTTAGCATTAAGGGACTCCACACCATGGACCGAAGAGAAGAACGTTCTGCCAACGAAGTGTAGGGTCATCCACTTTTTCTACGTACATGCACGATACTCCTACCCGTCCCTATCTCCCACATGATAAATCCTTATCCCTCATTCATTCTACTCGCAACCTTGTTATTTTATGGGAAAAAGCTAAATTTCTTCTAACATATTGATTAGATAATCCTTCACGTCAACTCTCAATTCTCGGTTTTGTGAATAGTCTAAAGAAATCTCCAATCTCTTGATAATTGATATTAACTTGGGGACGTTTCCTCGGGAATTAGTGATATTATCCTTGGGAATTCAATCTATTTGCACCTCATAAAACAAAGAGAATGAGCCGAGTTCTGACCGACGACCAGGCAGCACCTGCATATCTGCCTTGTGATCCGTACCATCGGATCGATGGGCAATCCATTTTAAATAAACACAACATACTCAATTGCATTATCGATTTGCGCGATATGAGTCATACTGTGGGATCTCCTATGCAAACAAACGGATCTCCACACACGCGCCCTAGTGCAGTGCAAAGTTATCTGTGCGATCCGAAACGGTTCTCCACACCCGTCTTAGTGCGGAAAGTGTGAAAATATACACGCGAGTGACGTGCAGTGTGGGAAAACCTTCTACCCTCATTTCCTTGTGTCTGTTTTTCCTCTTTTTTACACCTCTGTTGCGTCCCTCGGGCATCGATACTCTTGTTTGATTTATAAAATTTAGAGAGTTTTTGATGTTTGAGTGGCGTAATATTCGTAATGGAAAGGATATGACCTGAATTTCGGCACGGATCTAGTGGGGCACTTACTACAAGGGCATAACACATATAGTGTTTGCTTTCGTTTATCCACACCTGGACCTGACTTGCATCCTTTTATAAGCCGGTATTGGTTTACTGTATCGGGCCATTTCAATGAAACGGGAGTTTCGCATAAATCTTTGCAACATTCGCGGCCTAAGATACAATTTTTCTTCTTTGTCTGCCCAAGTTTCTAACCAGAAACCAGCTATCCTTGCACTTAGCGAAACCCAGGCAATAACTAATACAGATATTTCCAGTTTCAATATACTTGGATATAACTTAGTGCATCTGTTCTTTCCACATCGTGGTCTAACCAGATACACACGAAGTGATATTGCCTATCAGCTTCTGCCACAATATGGACGCTGCTCCAATCCAGAATTTAATTTCTCATGACTAAAACGTTCATAGGCATATCATACATTACTGCATTCTTTACAGAACTCCAAACTTTGATAGAAACGCATCCTTTAACGAATTTTCGAGAATTTTTTCAGTCCGAATCTTCTCCCATTCGCTTTTTTTGCATTTGAAATGTTTCATTGTTTCTTTCCGAATTGTCGCGTATCGTTCTGCGTTGACTTCATCATATCTTTCTAAGTGGAACACTCTGAGGCGTTTACGTTTTTCGATCACCGCCCTGCACTCATCGTCAAACCAAGGTTCGTACTTAATTGTTTTGTTAAATCCTAATACCCTTTGGGTTGTATATTTGATTGTCTCTGATCGATGTCCATTTAGTGTCCACACTATTGGCTTCCTCTTCCTCACTGCTCCCATTCTCAGGGATGCCAAATCTTTTCGTTAGTTCTTCTTGATATTTAGCACTTATACGCAGGTCTTTTATGAACTCCCATCTCTAGGATGCTGATATTCAGCCCCTTTGCGCAGGTCTTTTAGTTTATCAGTGTTGAATTTTTTGCTGACTCCTAATTTTGCCCATAACTAGAAGACGATTGGAGTCGGAATTTGCTCCTCTATATGATCTTACGTCAAGGATATTCGAGTGGTGTCTTTTGTCTATGGGGAAGTGGTCTATTTGGTTACGCGTTACGCCGTCGGGTGATATCCATGAGATTTTATGAATTTGCTTGTGCTTGAAGATCGTACTCTTCACTACCAGACATTTCGGCGCTGCGAACGTGATAATTCGCACTCCATTCGTGCATGCGTTCTTTACCTATAATTGGTTGGAAGATGTCTTCCTTCCCAATTTTCTCGTTGAGGTCCCCAAGGAGGATTTTAACATCGAATGATGAGATCCCATCAGTCTCGTAGAATGTGTTCTTCGTTTCTTCGTCGGTAGATTCTGTTGGGGTATGTACGTTTATAAGTACAGAATTGTACCATGGTCCCTGTATTTTTAGCACCGATATCCTGTCATTAATAAATCTCACGTTTTACACAATGCGTAATCTTATTGCTTATGATGAAGCCAGTTCCGAAGTTATGTGTATCGGTACCTTCACACGCCAGCGTAAACCCGTTGGTTTCGATCATTGCTTGTGGGAGTCGAATTTCCTGAAGTGTGACGATGTCCATTTTATATTGTTTCGCGTTTTGCTACGACCGTCTGTATCGCGCCTGGTTTATATAATGTTCTAACATTCCACATGCCGACGCGTATATTCTGCTTTTTCTGTTTTTCCCTACGTCGTCTTTTTGCCGAGTCGGTTTTTTCTTGATGATTTGTTCCCTTATGGTAGTGTCGGCTCATCGCACCTACGCCTACCGGGTTTTTCGTGGGATTGTTTTGTGTATTGATTATTCATTTTTGTTCTCACGAGTCTTGGGGGTTCAAATAGTGTTTAGTGAGGACAGAACCCTCATATATTTAGCTTAGTACAAGCGATAAAACTTAACAACTATCTTAAAACTATATATAAGAATATAAACTTTGTTTTTAAAAAAAAGGGGGGTGGGCGGTATGTTTGGCGAATTGATTACTGGGTTTATCCATCAATTATTACTCAGTCAACCATATTAGAGCCCCTCTTTGATATAATAAGGTCTGCTTATTGCTCTGATTCGACCCGGTGTCAGAGAGTAGCCGTTAGAATACAGCCGGTATACCCCTGGCTGCAAACCACCCAATGGGCATGGTGACGCCTAACACCCTGGATTGGGGTGGTAGATCTTTGTGTGTTACTTCTCGCTAGTCTGTCTGGCATGGGTGGTCCTACTGGAAGCGTATGCTTGCATCAGCATAGCCTGAGTGATTCATTATAGTTTAATCCCCCCTCCCAAGCCTCGGGCCGATATGAAAACAGATGTGAAAAATATAACATTGCCGGATGCCGGTGCTTTAAATGGTCCGCATGTTTGCTTCCATAATATTAAATTAAGATTTTGAACATAGAAAAATGTTTGAGAGTTTCACTTTACATTTAGATACTTGATTTATCTAACGGAAGATTTATCTAGAAAGCCAATTTGTGGCGTTTCTAACAGATACACACACGACTAATAGTGAAGAATAACAACACCGAAAGACAAGTCGAAATATCAAAGCATATTCGTCGGAGCCGTATACCATAGCAATTTGAGTGTACTTGAGTTTAGAGATCGAATTCGTACACGCGGCCGTCGTCTGATGCGCCGAGTTTTGGTTCTATCCATTACTGATTCTAACTGTTATAGTGTTGATTGAATTCACACGCTCTTCAGTATCTTCGCAAACGCTATAACTGGTGACCCCGACGTGATCTGTACGACACGATACACACTCCCATACGCAAACAGTACTGCAATCACTTTTTCGTCGAGCACCGGCTCACTCCCCTTAGTAGTTCGCATTAGAAAGTTGATCGTAACAAAAGTTACTGGGAAGGGAGTGGTGCGACGTTTTTAGCAGATACACACACGATTAATAGTGAAGAACAACAACACCGAAACGACAAGTCGAAAAATCAAAGCACATCAGTTAAACCCATGTAGCATAGCAATAACATAGCGGTTTCATATGAGTTGAGTTTGTGAGGGTTCTCTATACTACATGGAGAACCAACCCACTATTTCCGCCTAATTTCGACCCCCAACAGCGTGTCAAACCAACCACAATTTCTCCTACTTACCTATTCACCTGAGAATCATTGTTTTCCCAAAGGACGCATAGCTAAACTCATTATTATATGCAGACAATGCATAATTGAGTTTAGCTACCTTTCTGCCATACGGCAACTCCAGTCCTCTAACCATGAGATTTCCACCGGAAATTCCAATCCTATGGTTAGCAACAACAAGTCGAATCAAACAACGCTGTTGCATAATCAAGCAACGGCTGGGGTAATTCCGAATTATTCGAGTTTGGTTCTCACGATAATATTGCTCTAGCCAATGTAGTGTCGTTTCGGCTTTTCCCAGACCATCTATTCGCTTGGGATCAATGATCTCTTTTCGCAGGTGAATAGCACCAGCTACATTTTCCTCTCCTCCATTATTCTGTCTCCCTACAGGTCAATGCACGCCGAGGTCACCACATTCACCGAATCGGGTCAGTGGGCTACCTCAGAGCTGTATTGTTTCATGCACACACAACCAAACCCACCCCGAGTTCATAGTACTTTGTGTTTCTGTTCTCTCATTCTCCCATCTTCGTCGACTATCAATTAACCGATGTATTCACCATACCTCGACGGGCGTGGCAACGAGAGAGCAGAAGCGTGATCTCTATTGGTTTTCCTGTGTGCAAAATGAAATCCAAAATTTCATCCCTAATTGGGATCAGTCGTTTTACAATATTCCCTGTGATCGGTCACGGCGCTTGCCAAGTCAAATTCCACGCCGAGTGTGCACACTCCACACGCGTAAAGTTTATATTTGCCACGAAAAGTCGGTGTAATTATCATCAAGAAAACAGTTAAATTTTATCAGTTTATTTGTGCATGTGGAATTATTGAATGTTAAATAAAGAATACATTAACCAACAAAAGACCACCAGTGCTTTTATTTCCTTCATCTTTACCTTTGGTGTTTGAGTTCTGGAGTTTCAACATTTTCGTCGGAGCAACTTGATGGGGATTCAAGTGAAACAGTGCCCGTGTCTTGGCGCCCCTACTTATGCCCCCCACAAGTGTAATTGAGTTTAGAGATCGAATTCGTACACACGGCTGTCGTCTGATGCGCCAAGCTTTGGTTCTATTTTTTACTGATTCTAACCGTTATAGTGTCGATTCGATTCACACCCTCTTCACTATCTTCGCAAACGCATAACTGGTGATACCGACGTGATCTGTACGACACGATACACACTCCCATGCGCAAACAGGACTTTACTACTACAATCACACGACTTTTTCGCAGAGCACCGGCTTACTCCTCTGCTCTGATGCTCTCTCGCTCGCTCCTCGCTCAGTCTTTCGCATTAGAAAGTTAATCGTAACAAAAGTTACTGGGAAGGGAGTGGTGTGACATTTCTAGCAGATACACACACGATTAATAGTGAAGAACAACAACACCGAAACGACAAGTCAAAGAATCAAAGCACATCAGTTAAACCCGAATAGCATAGCAATAACATAGCAGTTTCGCATGGGTTGAGTGTACTTGAGTTTTGAGATCGAATTCGTACACGCGGCAGTGGTCTGATGCGTTGAGCTTTGGTTCTATCTTTTACTGATCCTAACCGCTATAGAGTAGGATCGAATCACACGCTTTTCACTATCGTCGCAAACACTATAAATCCGCCAATATTGTTAATGTAATTTTTTTTTTTTTTTTTTTTTTTTATTGGACTTCTCTCGGGAGAGGCGAACCTATAGCGTCGAGTGGGCGCCCCGAGATGCCATCAAATAACTGTTGCAGTTCTTTTTGAACAGTTGCAGGTTGTAACGCTCCGGGAACACCCGCGTGGGAAGGCAGTTCCACAGCTTCCGCGCTCTGTAACGGAACGAGTTCTGATACAGGGATGTTCGCGCCGTCGGGAGACGAACCACAAACGGGTGCGATCCGTCGGATTGTCTTGTGGAGCGCATATAAACCGAATTGCGTGGAACAATACCAAGAATCTCCGAAGAACAGCACCCGTGATAATATCTGTAAAACAGACAGAGGTCGGCTACGCGCCTTCGATGTGATAGCGACTGTAGTCCCGACGTCAGCGCCGAGTCCCCGATCAGGCGGATCGCTCGTTTCTGTACGCTCTCAAGTAGGTCGATGGTATGTTTAGGAGCTTAGCTCCAAACATGAGAGCAATATTCGAGCGCGGGTCTAATTTGGGATTTATATAGGAGAAGAAGTTGGGCCGGAGTAAAATATTTCTTGGCTCTAAAAAGATAACTCAGTTTTCCTGAGGCTGATCTGGAAATACCCGATACGTGTTTGTGCCATGATACATTCCCACCGACCGTGACGCCGAGCAATTTCAAACTTTCCCCAGCCTCGAGGGCCCGCCCATTCATCATCAGCTGTGGAACCGATGATCCAGTTTTCTTTGTGAATGTTGTATACTGGGTCTTCGTTGCGTTGAAGTCGACAAGATTGGCCTTTTCCCGCTGCAGGACTTTATCCAGATCCTGATTCAGAGAGTCAATCTGTCTACATCTCAATTGGTGCGACGTTGATGCACCAATCGGCCGATCACTCGAAAAGGAGGAAACAAGCGTACTATCATCCGCAAAACTGAACACTTTGTTATCCGTTGTCTCCAACAAATCATTTATGTGAAGCAAGAACAAGGTTGGAGCTAAAATAGAACCTTGGGGCACCCTCGAATTAACAGGATACAGATCCGAACTCTCGCCGTCCACAACAACCCGGATCGATCGATTCTCGAGGAAGCTCCTCGTCCAGTCGCAAAGCTGTTGGGAAAGTCCATATGAACGAAGTTTGCTCAGCAATGCCGCGTGGCAGACGCGGTCAAAAGCCTTGGAGATATCCAATGCGACCGCCCTTGACTCACCATGCCGTTCAATTGCAGATGTCCATATATCAGTTATAAGTGTCGAAAGGTCTCCTGTGGACCGCCTGCCACGGAATCCGTATTGACGATCATTCAGAAGTCCGTTGCACTCCAAATACTTAACTAACTCTGTATTGATGACTTTTTCCATTACCTTAGATAAAATAGACAGTAATGCTATCGGACGGTAATTTTGTGGGAGACCCTTTTTTCCCGTCTTTGTGATTGGCTGAACTCGAGCGATTTTCCAGCAGGCAGGAAAGGTCCTCTGTGCATAAGATAAGCGAAAGAGTCTGCCAAGAACCTGCGATAGCTCTGGAGCACAGTTCTTAAGGACTATTGCTGGTATTCCGTCCGGGCAGGTTGCCTTCCTACAATCCAGTTTACGTAGAATGCGTTGAATAGTGCGCGGACGAAATCTCACATCCCGCATGGAAGACTGTGCCGGTGAGATCACAGGTGGCTCCAAAAGGCCGGGATCGAGGTTGGAATTCGCGGAAAAGAAAAAAAAAGCAGAATAAAAACAAATGTTAGAAAAGATTAAAAAAACATGTTATAATAGAATAAAAAAAGATATAACCCATCTGCAAACTTATTCCATGAAAATTTAAACCGTAATTTTATTTTATGATTATTGATTTCCCATTACAATTTATTTTTATATAAATTTATAATTAATTTAATTTAATTTTTATTTAGAAATGTTGTACGTTCACTTGATTATCATTTTTGTAATTCTTATTTTCATATCGCTATTTTGGTTCAATTATGCATGCGACTTTATTTTTAAATTATGTTTTTATTTGGGTTCTAGTCATATTACTAAAACAACTCAATGGGAGGATCCCAGAATTCCAATACAACGGCAACAACAGCAACTGATTCAAAGATCTGGTAATTATTTGTTTATTGTTTCTCTTTTTTTTCTATGTTCATTTTTTTGTTTTTGTTGTTTTTCTTTGATGTGATTTTAAATTAATTATATTTTGATTAAATTTGTTAATTTGTGTTTGCCTTGTTTTTAAATATTTATATCGAAAAGGATTCTGTTTGCTGTATAGATAATTATAATATTCTAATTTTAAGCAATGCATTTACTTTCAGTCAATCCACGGACTGTAAGTAAGGATTCAGCAGTTTCGAGTGATTCATTGGGCCCACTGCCTGAAGGATGGGAGCAAGCTCTTACGGAATCTGGTGACGTCTACTTTATTAATCATATCAATCGCACAACATCTTGGAATGATCCCCGTATACGTACGTTTGTTATTATATAGATAATTATTAATTATAGTTTTGTTTGTTATTATATGAAAAAATTAATTAATGATATCATTATCACTGTAATAAATTTTGTTTCGGAAAGGAATCTTTTGTATCCTTTATCGATCTTCTTAGTATACATTATTCATATGTAATAAAACAAGTAATCCTGTGTATTCCTTTTAGACTGGTTGAGGGTAAGACCTAGTAAATTGCATCTATATGTAAACCAAAGTTATCACCTGTACCTAACATTCTCCTAAAAGTTGTATACATTTTCTAAGACGCTTATTAAATAAACGGGGTAGAGGAATAAGGGTACCAACTGTGATTAAACATAAAATAAGATCTGTTAAAATATATTTAGTGAATATGGAATGAATGGCTGTTATACTCCATGTAGGATATTATTATCCGAACTTACTTTCAGGTTCTGCAACTTGCCATATTTTGCGGGAATAAAAAGTATTTTATTTTCATTTAATTAAAGGTTTTTTTTTTTTGCAATGCTATAACGCTTACAGAGAACAATATGTGTTGAAAGAACTATAACTAAATTAAAATCATTAACTCTTTCCCTAAATATGTATATTATTAACACATTTATTGCTATTATATTAATAGTACAATTGTTTTTTTTTTCATGGACAATAAACTGGTTCATACTTTTCAAAAGTTAATTTCTTTTTCTTTTTTGTTTACTTAAAATCCTAAAGCAATATATATGCAAAAGTCTTCCTCCGTTTCCCGTTCGGAAATGAATTGGATGGAAAGTAAAAATTTGGAGAAGGAGCGTGATTTCTTAAAGGCTCGCGAAACCCTTCAGGTATACAGGCCATACGTATATACGTGTTATGAGTAAGTAAAACAAGTGTAATTGTATGTTTTGTTTATTTTTCAGGAACATCGTCGACTTGTTCATAAAATCGATTTGCAAATGGATCCATTTTTATCCGGAATAGCAGATCATAGCAGGCAGGAGTCTGCTGATAGTGGCTTGAGTTTGTCTTCAAACAACTTTTCAGTAACTCCTGACTATTTATCACAAATTGGGGACAGTATGGATTGTATAAGTGGTAAGCGTACTCCTATATTGTTATAAATTGTATATATTGGTTAATTTGCTTGTTACAAATTCTACATATAGATTTATTTGCTTGTTTATCAATATTATTCTCTTTCGTTTATAAATGGCAGGGGCACAACTAGTGTGACTCCCAAAAAAAAAAAAACGTATTTCCGGCAATTTATTACATTTAGTATTTTGAAATTTTAAACATAAATTTGTGTATAAAGGATCTGTGGCGAACGTACAAATTCCCCACAGGAAAAAGTCCAGACCAACTTGAGGTAACGCACTTACCTGGACAACATCACGTCCACAGACGCGATCCCAAGCCCAGCGGGGGCCGCCAGTAACCCAACGTTGAGTCGACACCAGAAGGCAAGGAACTTAACGTCCCCAAAGCCTCTAATACCGAGCTAAACGCTCCATACCTAAAACCTACGACCTGAAACAAGGAGAAACATCCATGCATCCTTCGACGTGTGCAATCGCAAGCTAAGTGAATGCCAGCACCACAAGTCGGCAACCCTGAACATCTGCACGAGATGCAGGGAATTACAATTAAAACAATTAACCGACCAACGGACGTGGTGCGGTTGATCTAAACATTAGATCACCCAAATATTCACCGCAAACAAAGGAGCGCATTCCTTAGCCTCGTAAACACCCAGATGGCGCGAAAAACCAAGCACCACGTAACTCCAAACAATACTTTGTTTGGAGTTTTACGAAGGCCAGCTGCAATAAATAAATACGGCACAGCATTGCGCCGTTGCCACTGTCCGCCAAGCAGAAATGCATCAGCGGAATGTTTGTTTTTCACACCATGTGAAAAACTCTCTTGGATTTCAAATCCAATAGATACCAGCGGACTAGACGTCCAGGCGATCGTCAACACCAGATGGTCGACCTAACCAAGCAGCGTGGGAATAGAATCCACCGTCAACCACGACGGTGAAGCTTCCACATGTATGCGCGAGAATTTTCTCCTTACAGGAAATTGTGTCTGCACAACTGCAGATACAAAACACAAAGATACTGGAAAAAGAGTATCCGATAGGGCAAGAGAGATTTGAATCGTCAAGGAGGGGACACAGAGATTTTGATTGTCGAACCGCGAGGATCTCTCACGAAGAGATAACCGAATGAGGTAGGGAATCGAATTGTTCGAGAACGTCGAGTCGTACGTGTGCTTAATCGCAAAATAAGTAACTTGTGTATTCACCACGATCAGTGCAAAAATAAGTTTTTTTGAATTAATAAAAAGTCACCGTATAAATAAAAAAACAGTTTTTCGTGTTTTATTTGAGCCGTTTCCGCTCGGTGTGTTCTTCCTGGTGTGCGTACAGTGTTCGGCGGAACACTTACGACCGACTTGACAATAACCGCCAAAGATCTATGTGCAGTAATTCATTGTATGATCTTTTCGTTCAACAAGCGTCGAACGCAACTTCCACTAACAACTGCATCTTGCTGGTGGGCCGTGGGGATGACGTCAGGAACAATGGTGTCTCCTGGCGTGCAATGGTGTTATTTGTGCTTGTCCACCAGCAAAAGGTATTGTGGTGGTGGGCCAAGGAAATATCGTCAGGAACAATGCGTAGTTCCCTTGCCTCAATTATTGATTGACTGCAGCAATCCCAGAAATAATCCTCCAGAAATGCAAACAAGTTGATATTAATTTTAGTATTGTGAATTATTAAGTTTTATTTCAAGAGATTATTATGATGTTTACAGCTTAGCATTATTTGCTTGACCGAATGCTAAGAGTAGTTAACGAAGAAGAGATAGACTTGAATGAAGTTGGTTGACAGCTAGCAATTTAGTTGTTTATTCGTTGTCATTACAACTGTTTGCTGACTTTTGTTGATTATGGTTGCGATGGTTGCATTCAATTGCGAATTCGCTGGTTGCATACAGTGCGAATCCGCAACAATCCGCTCGCCTTCGCCAATCATCTGGCTCCAGGTGGCCGTCCGGAGCTTGGTCGGGGGGTTCCTCCTCCAGTGGAAATATGCTGATTAGTCCCTTTCGTCGCTGGAGGCCGTTCTCTTTTGTGGTCACGGAACTGGCCATGTGATCTGGGTTGGAGTTGTACGGTCGCAACCCACGATCAGTGACCACGTGCTGAATGGTGATTGGTCTCACTACATCGAGACCAGTGGTGATGACGAGTGCTGCGTCCACTGGCGCCCGTCCGAAGTTAGCGGCCGGCAAGATGCGGTCGTTGGCGTGAGGGACCGCAGCGTTTAGTCGGATGCTGCGGTTGGGACTCGGTCGGTCGCTGGATAGTGGGGAGCGCCGCCCGCCAAGCGGGGCATTGCGTGCTCCTTGGTCTATTGTGGTAGCTGTGTGTTGCCTTGAAGCCTTGGGGCGGCCAGGCTCCCGGCTGTTCGATTGCCCGTTGTCCTTGCGGCGGTTCAGCAGGTAAGTGGCAAGTCCGACAGTGGGCCCAGGAGGGAGTTCTGGTGAAGCTGCACCCGTCAGTATCCACCCCAAATGAGTGTCCTGGGCGATGATGTCCGAGTGGTCAGAGTTCATAAGTCCTGCTTTAATGATGGCCAAGTACACAGACTCCGCCCGCCGTAGCCAATCATTGGTGACGACGATAGTTCCGTCGCTGGTGTCCGGTACCCTGGGTCGCACACCCGACCATTTGATCGCGGTTGGAGTTATAAGTTCGCAACCCACGAGCAATGACCACGTAATGGCGGGTGGTCGAAAGTACTGCATCGAGACTTGCCGATGGGATGCGGCCTTTGGCATGTGAGGTCGCAACGCTGAGTCTGGTGCGGCTTCTTCCATGGCACCGTCCGCGGGTCCTGGTGGAATGACAGGTGCGGACCCAGTGCCTATTGGACTGAATGAGAGTGAAGTACCGCCTCTCCTGGATTACTGAGAGGCGTGCTGGTTGTTTGGTATGCAGTTGATCCCTGGATGGTGGGGAGCGTCGCCCGCCAAGCGGGGCATTGCGCTCTCCTGATCCTATTGGGGAGGCTACATGTAGCGGTCGTCCTTGATGATTCCTGTCATTGGCCGGAGTTTGGCCATAGGGTGTCTTTGTTCGGTTGCCTGTACTACTGATAGTTGCTGAGAGCCCACCGATTGATGGAAGATTTCCATCCTAGTTTTGCAGCGAATTACAATTGGCTGGTATGTTGTTCGACATCACCGATAGGTTGGTGACTGACAAATGCGTTCGGCCTGCTCCTAGGCCATTTCCTGGTGAATGTTGCTGCTGCTGCTGCTGTAGTTGTTGCTGTTGCAATTGATGTTGCTGATAAGACTGGGTATTAACCGGACTCTGTGGTTTGTCACGGTCACTGCGGACATTGTTGGTTGCTACTGTTGCTTGGACAGTTGATGGCGTAGACGTGATATGCACTGACGTTAGATCTGGCACGGATCCTGTATTTGCCATAGCTACTGCTTGCTCTTGAAGCGTTTTGTATACGCTGTTAGTGGTCGTTGAATTATGTTCAAGGTGGACCAGTTCCTCTGGGTCGGAGTTGTAAGTTCGCAACCCACGAGAAACGACCAGGTGATGTTGTGCCCCACAACACGTGCGCGGCATCGGTTTCCGTTGGGGCTTCGGAGTTGGTCCGAGCATCGGGACATGGGCCGGGTTGAGCTTTGGACAGGTGGCACTCCGGTCGGCGGCCTGCTGGTGCTTACTCCCCGGAATGGGATTCGGTTCATTACCTGGGCAGGCAGCGCTCCGTTCGGCGGCCTGCAGGTTCTTACTCACTGGGAGTGTGTGCCGTTTCTTAACCGCTTGTTTGATGGTGACTTCTGGCAGCTGCACTGAGGGCAGCTCGCTAATGTCCAGTTAGTCGGCGCTGTTCACCGTAGTTGGGGAGACTGGGTCGAGCGCGAAAAGCGCCTCGAGCAGTCTCGGTAGTTTGGCATCATTGCCTTGGTCGGCGGGTTTCTCTGCAGCAGGCTTCTTTCCTTCTTTCGGTGCATCAGATTTCTTGGCATCTTTCTTCGCTGATGCTAGTGCACTGGCAGCTGCTGGCGCCTTCTTGCTGAAATCAGCCTTCTTTTGTGGTGTCGCTTTAGCGGTAAGGGGTGCTGTTGCAGTTTTCCTTTCTTTCATTGCCTCTGGAACCTTATTGATGTCCTTGGCGGCGTTAGTTGTAGGTTTTGGATCGGTTTTCTTCTCGACCGCTCCTCCTTTGGCTGTCTTGCTTTCGGCAGCACCTGTCTTGGCTGGCTGTTCGGTGTCTGTCGTCACGCCTTTGTTGTCCGTATGGGGGTGGTGTTCCGGGGGCATCATTCGTGATGGTAATCTGGATGGATGACCAGGTGGCATATGCATGCCAGGTGTGGAAGGAGTTCCCGGCCACCATGAGGGTTGCAACATCAATGGCGGCAATCGACTTTGTGGTTGATAACCGGTGTCAGCCGCAGTCTTGTAATCGGTCGGACGGTCGGCGATCAGCGCGTGCCTTGCCTCGGCAAGCTCCGTGGCCTCGTCAAGGTATGTTTCCTCGGCCTGGTCGAGGAATCTCTCTTCAAAATAGCGTTGGATGACGGTCGTCCATGGAGCTACCAGGCATATGAGTTGTTCATGCAGCTTCCGAATCTCATCCCAGTCCAGCTGGAGGCCGCGCTCTTGCGCCTCCACTGTGGCCAGCGTCGGTGGCCCTCTCTTATTGAGATTCTCGAAGGTGCCCATCATCTTCTCATGTGCGGCGAACTGGACCCTGATGAGTTGTTCCGCCAATGTAGCCTTTATTATGTTTGACTTCACTGACATTGGTGCCGGCATCTCCTTGTAATTTGGACGCATACGTCTGGATCCTCTAGTATGCCGCGATTGACGGCGGTCGGTCCTTAGGCTGGACCTTTTAATATGCCGCGAATGACGGCGGGCGGTCCCTAGGCTGGACCTTATAATATGCCGCGAATGACGGCGGTCGGTCCTTAGGCTGGACCTTGGGACTGCAAACTGGGCAGCGAAATGTAACTGTAGTTGTGCGCAGCTTTGGTTACTGCGCCATGAACCTGGCGGCAGTATTGTAGCTACCATGTGGGCAGCTCATTGTTGCTCATGTGAACTTGGCGGCGTTAAGGTAGTTGCACTGGGGGCAGCTCGTTGATGCGAACTGGCAGCAGTGGGTTGGATTCACAGACTGGATCCGGCTCGAAGGACCAAATCTTTGCGTTCAACAAGCCTCCAACGCAACTTCCGCTAACAACTGGATCTTGTTGGTGGGCCGTGGGGATGACTTCAGGAACAATGGTGTCTCCTGGCGTGCAATGGTGTTATTTGTGCTTGTCCACCAGCAAAAGGTATTGTGGTGGTGCGCCAAGGAAATATCGTCAGGAACAATGCGTAGTTCCCTTGCTGTGCAACGAGGACAGTTGCCGGTGACTGAAACCAATTCAGAATTAAAATGCTGGAAAAGGAAATGATTACCTCAATTATTGATTGACTGCAGCAATCCCAGAAATAATCCTCCAGAAATGTAAACAAGTTGATATTAATTTTAGTATTGTGAATTATTAAGTTATATTTCAAGAGACTATTATGATGTTTACAGATTAGCATTATTTGCTTGGCTGAATGCTCAGAATAGTTAACGAAGAAGAGATAGACTTGAATGAAGTTGGTTGACAGCTAGCAATTTAGATGTTTATTCGTTGTCATGACAACTGTTTGCTGACTTTTGTTGATTATGGTTGCGATGGTTGCATTCAATTGCGAATTCGTTGGTTGCATCCAGTGCGAATCCGCAACATATGACAATAATCAATTTTCAGCGAATTACTCTCCATTTCACTCCATCCTGCCACCTGACCATTGGTCTTTAGTAGCCCGCTGTTCAAGAACTATTTAAGACCCCTTTCGAAATCACAGTATGTTATTCTTGAAGGCATAGACTTTCGAAACATTTAAAAAATTTCAAAAATGTTATACTACTCGTGCCCTTTAATTTAAGTACTCTTAGTAATAAAGAGATCAGTATTTCAATTGAAGAGATCCACATTCTATGTATACAAGTTCTATTTAACTTGATTGCTATATTCCAGTTGAGTGTGGGCATCATAATCGGTGTAGAGTTGCGCGGTTACAGGACGTTACAAAAACTCTTTCAAAAGCAAATATTGGATTATGGTGTTTCTAACAGATACACACACAATACACAAGCAAATAGTGAAGAACACCGAACGAAAATCCAATAAGAAAATGCATCAGAGCCGTATACCATAGCGATAACATAAAATTCCACATCAGTTGAGTGTACTTGAGTTTAAAAATCGAATTCGTATACGCGGCCAGTAGCCTGATGTGTTAAGCATTGGTTCAATTTTTGGTGATTCTAACTGTCATAGCGTCAGTTCGAATCACACGTTCTTCACTATCATCGCAAACGCTATAGGATCATTACGATTAATTGTCAGAGCTTGACTTTAGACGATCTTCTTTTAGTGGTATTGGCACATTTATTTGCCATCCCGTCATGCTGTACATTGGGCGAAAACGTCGGGAGAAATCTTCGACGCTGTTTTGGATGGATGTGCCTGATGGCCCGGACTGACACGGAGATAAGTTCTGATTGTACCTTCTGATATAAAGAATTCCGGAGGTAAACTAGTTTCCCATTCGGATCTCCGGGGGAGGCTAAGTCAGGGGGAACTTATGCAAATATTCTGATAAATAACCAAACTTTCAGAAATTCGTCATCGCGCAATGGGGTTCGTTCTCTAAGCTCTGTCGATGTTCGACTGATAACGCCATTGTGTAACATCAGGGGCATCATACCGAACTTTCAGAAATTCGTCATCGCATAATCGGGCTCGCTCTAGATGCTCTGTCGACGCTCGATTGATAATGGCATTTTGTAACATCAGCGGCATCGGTTTCACCAATACGAATGTAGACGCCGTCCACAAATATTTGAAAACAGCGAAACCTGACATCCTTGCCCTAACTGAGACCCAAGTCGATTCGTGAACTGATTCGACATATCTTCGTTGCTCAGGATACGACTTGCATTCGAAATTCCGTTTTAAAAGTCGAGTCTGCGTCTTCACGCGGTCCAATCTGGCTTTCCAAAGAATGGAAGCGTTAGAACCCAATAACATGGACGTCATCTGGTTGTGGGTCGTGTTGATGGGATGAGTTCTGTTAAATGTCTTTGTCTTTACCGCTCCTCGAACGACTATCGAGCGGAGACATTTTTCGAACATCTTCCACATACCGTCAACTGGATACAGATCAACCATCCGGCTTCTGAAATAGAGGTTTCTGCGCCACTGGAAAACTCGGATTGCTGCTTGGTATCTGTCGCGCAACCACTTGTATTCCAAGCGAATAACCGGCCTAGGCTGCTTCGCTATGTATGGAATTATGCGGCTGCTAACTGGGACGATTTGCGAGATTTCTTCCCATCCCTTCCATGGTCGGAGGTGTGCTTCGAAGACTCCGATTTTAACGCTTGCGCAGAGTCGGTCACAGAGATTATTCTTCTCCAGATGGAGCTTTACATTCTATAACGCATTGCGACGATAGTGAAGAACGTGTGATTCGAACTGACGTTATGACAGTTAGAATCACTAAAAATGTAACCAATGCTCAACACATCAGGCCACTGCCGCTTGTACGAATAATACAAAGAGCTTAGAAGATCTGAAAAAAGACTTCGCAGACAAAAGAAAAATGCCTGGGAAAAACCTTGTCTGTGAAATGGAGAAAAGTAAAGAGCGAGGTCCGCACCAAGCGCGGAAGTTCTACCAAATAATCCACAGTATGACGCGGTACACACCACGCTGCACTTACTGCAAGTATAAAGAGGGTAATCTGATCACCGATCCGGAAGGCATTCTGGAGCGATGAGAAGTGGACTTCAATGAATTGCTAAATGGTCAGCTCACAGAAGAATTGGTCTATCCACCAATGCAAAATCAAAACCAAATGCTGCCGCCACCAAGCATTGAGGAAACATTTAAAGCCACAAGACAGCTCAAATCAAATAAAACCCCCGGAGCTGATGACATACCAGCTCAGCTGATCAAACAAGGACATGCAGCGTTACATCACCTATTTCATGAGATCGTGGCGCACGTATGGCAGCAAGAGGAGATGCCGGAAGATTGTCGTCGTGGAATAATTTGCCCCATAGATAACAGTGGGCAGCAACTATAGGGGTATAACATTGCTGAGTATCACCTATAAGATACTCTCCTCGATCCTGCAAGATCGGATAGCCCCATATGCTAAAGTCATCATTGATCAGTATCAGTGTGGCTTCCTCCCATGCAGTTCAGCGATTGATCAGATATTCACCCTTAGGCAGGCGATGGAAAAATGTCTGGAATTTAGGATTCCATTATATCATCTATTTATAGACTTTAGGGCTGCCTACTAAAGCATAGCCAAGGTAGAACTATATAATGACAAGAGAGAGTTCGGCATTCCAAACAAATTGATACTACTTTATAGGTTGACCATGACCAACGTAACTAGTCAATTAAAAATAGCGGGATTGCTGTCCAAACCAATAAACATCTGTAATGGACCCCGACAAAGGAACGGTCTGGCCTGCCTCCTCTTCAACCTGGCGTTGGAGAAATCAATCCGTGACTCTGGCGTTACCAAAGGGACTATTGTCCCCAAGTCCAACCAGATACTTGACAACGACATCATCGGTAGATCGGATTCGACTGTACAGGACTCCTTCACCCAGATCGAGCCGGCGGCACAATAACTGGGACTGCACATTAATGAGGGAAACACTATGGACATGGTGGCAACTTCTGCGAAGAGAAAACCTAACGTTGGTCAAATTATTAGGGTAGCGGAGCACGTATTCGAAGTAGTGCAATCCTTTAACTACCTTGGGTCAATAGTATCAGCCGATAACAATATGGAAGAAGAAATATGCGAACGGCTGATCAAATTTAACAAAGTCTACTATGGTCTATCAATGCTCTTTAAATCCCGAAATTTATCCAGAACATCCAAGCGACTACTGTACAAGACCATGGTCTTACCAGTACTCATGTATAGATCCGAGACCTGGGTGCTCAATAAAAGGCACTCTGAACTCTTAGCCGCGTTCGAGAGGAAGGTGTGGTGTTTCTAACAGATACACACACAATACACAAGCAAATAGTGAAGATCACCGAACAAAAATCGAATAAGAAAATGCATCAGAGCCGTATACCATAGCGATAACATAACAATTCCACATCAGTTGAGTTTACTTGACTTTATAAATCGAATTCCTACACGCGGCCAGTAGCCTGATGTGTTAAGTTTTTGGTGATTCTAACTGTCATAGCATCAGTTCGAATCACACGTTCTTCACTATCATCGCAAACGCTATACACTAATTATATATATTCCTTTATTGTATACTGGTACATTTACAAAAAAAAAACAGGAGACGTCTCTTCACTATCAACCGTTCTGTGCGTCTGTCAAATGCCCCAATGTTACTCCATCGGTACCACCCGTTGTTGATTGTCATTGATGTTCTAATATGAGAATAATCTATTATATACTGCTCACTCAAGCTGAGTCACAAATGCCATACTTACATACACTCACCCTCCTCCAGCCCGATTCGCCGTTGTTATTTATCTTTTGTTTTTGTTCCCTTTTTTTTACTTTTCAAGTTGGTTCGTAAGCTTATTTATATTGCTTTTATTAAGCAAAATAAATTCACTTAAAAGTTGTACTCTTTTTATTAATAAAGCCAAGTACATGCAATACATTTTAATGTAATAAACGTCTTAAGTTAAGCCACATATTTCTTTAACTTTCCAGGTATTATTTAATATCTTATTAAATATTTATGTTTTTCGGTGTTTTATAGAAAACGGAGATCTTGCATCTGTGAGTGGACTGGAATCGCCTGACAATTTGGTTTCATCATTGCAGGTATATAACTTATCTTAGTATTTTAGAATTACTTAAGTTACATATAAACATTAATTAAACGAATGGCAACATGAATTAAAGTTATAATTATTACCTCAGCATTTTAAGGTTATTAACCTTACATATAAAAATTAATAAAATTCATGACAATCCGAGAAATCAATACATTTTTAATACGTAGAAGTAGTGTTGTTATATACAAAGTTCAAGTAACCCACCAAAAATCCAAAAATTTAGATATAACAAAGAACTTTAATTTATTCTTTTCTATTTTTTTCAGCTTAACGATAATCTCTGCAACGAGATGCTGAGTGATGTACAGAGTTTGGTCAATCCCGTTTCTACTAAACAAGACGATATAGATTGGTATAAGATAAACTGAAATATGTTAAAAACATTGTTCTTATTTTAATTTCTTCCAATGCATACTTACATAACAAGAAAGATTAATGAAAAACAATGTGTTTTATTGCCTTGTGTAAATTAGTGTTCTATTTTTTCTCTCTGCTTTTCATTAAATAACAATGACTATTTTCGAAAATGCCAGTATCACACCTTTTAAATTTTTAAATTGACGTTTGATTTTTGCGCTGGGTTCAAGTTATTTGTAGGTTACAAGAATATCATGATTTTATCCGGTTTGGAATTTAAGCTTTCCAAATATGTTAATTAAGGAAGACCCCAATTGAACATACCTAATAAATTCGTGATTTCTAGGGAAATAATTGACTAAATATAAAATAATAAACTTGGTATAATAATAATGGTGATCGAACTTCTATGAACTATGGCAGGTGACGCACTTAATCTGTATACATTTTTCGTTTTCAAATACAATACTACAACCAAAACCACTGGTAAATGTCCCCATCCTCCTCACTATAACTCAACAAGATCTCCACCCAAAACTTCGCATCAACATAGTCTTTTACCGCGTCGCAGTCGGTCCTCTAAACCTCCTATCACTTTTTCGCACTTAAACTGTGTAAAAATTTCGTTTGCAAATACAATACTACAATCAACACTTTTCTTATTCATAAATATAGCACCACTGGTAAATGTCCCCATCCTCCTCACTTGAACTCAACAAAATCGCCACCCAAAACTTTTCATCAACATGACCTTTTACCACGCCGCAGCTGACCCCTAAACCTCCTAACCCCCAAATCTACCGGGCGATGTTTACCCTCAATCCCGAGTGCGCTCTTCGTACTGCCCGCCTCAAACCCACACTACTCCTATCCTGACCTAATTAGAACGACCCTGATACGCCTAATAAACGGCAAACCGATTGACACAAATTTTCTTGTAAAAAGAGATGTTCCTTCAAACTTCCTCCTAATAGAGTTTCTTTTAATCAAAACCCCTAAGACATACTCCCTCTACTCATTTCATCCGACCCTAAGCCACATTAACATCAAACAAATATTCCATTTCGTCAGAGCCCATTCTATTAACAACCGCATTTTTCAAGTTCTGCTCTTCCAGCTCTACCCCCATTTACTCTCTCAGTAAAAATCACACAGCTTACCTCCGAATCATCTGATTGCCGTTACGCACCATCGAAACTTAGAGACAGAAAGACGTATGAAAATATTCGTCTCTTCTATACTATCTCCACGACAAATCAGATTCTGTCTGCTACGAAGGCAAAACCAAATCAGTGTTAAACTCTCTATTTAACAGGAAAGTTTACCCACTGACCTCCCCAGTCTCCACAAACTCTTCATAAAATTTCACGTAATTTTCAATTTGTCCCCTCATACAGTTCCGAATGACCTTATAGCTTTCAGCCACTTCGTTCACTTCGAACGGTTATCACATCTTCAACGTAGTAAGGCCGACCTCGACACGTTCCTTCGTTTCTCAATTCCTACCTCCCCTACCCTTTCACAAAACCGACGGTCTAACTCCTCTTATCCTCTACTATCAAAACGAAAGAAGACTTCGCTCAATGACCCAATCCATTCTGAATAACTCCCACGACCCACGTGTTGATATTTTCGCTCTAAGTAAAACAAACTTAACTCCCAGCATTCATAACCTGGAACTGTTTCCTTCCCTTCATCATCTTCCTCGATGACCTCCTCAATAATGTCACTGACTTTCCCCCAGCCGAGAAGTGCTTATCGCTCTCCTTAACCTCGATTCGGGCACATCGCTTTCTCTACCTCGTCCAAATTCGAGTTTGTGACAGTCAAAACCACTCTTCCTCGGAAATCAACCTTTGTCATATTCTTCTATATCTTGTCATCCCAGCCTATTGAAGTTTACAAGCGCGCGCTGAATGCTATCGACCACATAATCGAGCTGAGTAATTGCGAGGACGACATAAACGTCCTTGGGGATTTTAATCTTCCACAGACCCTACAAATACATCAGCTTCGCCCAGCCCCTTTGTCCTTACATCTATAGACTATCAGGCTCCCCTCTTCTCGTGACCTTCATTCGATTCCACTCGCCATCGTCTGCCACCCCCCCCCCCCCCCTCCAATCACTACCACTACGATTTCCATAAAGCTTACTTTGCCTCATTAATGACTACCTAGTTCAGCTACGACCACCTATCTGTTAAAGATGCCATCACTCGCTTATATGCCGAAATCCTTTAGTCTATTTCCTTGTTAGTTCCCTCCTCTAGACTAAGAACATCGACCCCTTCCCCTCCTTGGTAACAAAAAAAAAAAAAGGAATGAGTCATGTGTCACCTTCTCTCGGAATCGAACTATTCCCGGCTTCTCCATCTTTCTCAGCTGTTACCTCCAATTCATGGTGTTATGTTATTTTAACAATTATTTAATTTGCATAAAGTAGTTTATGCAAATTAGCTATTTGGCGAGTTGTTCTCCTTTTATAGGTAAAGAGGGGAAACTCACGAAGGGGGATTAGTGGATGTTGGGGGGACCTGGATTCAAGGTCGGTGCGTAACAATATCCGTAACAATCGAACTATATTACACCCTTTATCGCAACTGTCTTATCAAAACTCAGACCAATCTGAAAAATGACCCCAAAACCTTCTTTCAATTCATCAATCATAAACGTAAATCCAATGATTACCCCACATCGCTTACCTTAAACTCCCATACCTCATCTGAT
This sequence comes from Microdon myrmicae, assembly GCA_963931805.1. Taxonomy (NCBI): domain Eukaryota; kingdom Metazoa; phylum Arthropoda; class Insecta; order Diptera; family Syrphidae; genus Microdon; species Microdon myrmicae. The sequence goes on from OZ007496.1 coordinate 56,197,311, forward strand.
ACTCTTACTATTCCCAACCTCTTCGCCACTCATTTCACACACTCATTCACTAATGATTCCTTTGTCCCTGATCCGTCATACTTCAACTGTGGTCTTTCTAACAGATGCAATCAAATAGTGAAGAACACCGAAAGGAATTCGAATAAGCAAAGCATCAAAGCCGTATACCATAGCGATAACATAACAATTCGCACACGCGGCAGTGGCCTGGTGTGCCGAGTATTGGTTCAATCTTTTAGTGATTCTAACCGTCATAGCGTCGATTCGAATCACATTATTCACTATCGTCGCAAACTCTATATGACTACTTACCTAGCCGTTCCCCCTGGCCCCCTCTCCACAACTCCTTTGATCCGCACTTAATTGAATCTAAGCTACTCCAACTCAAAGACAAGCTTACACCGGACCCTGATGTCACTGTAATTCCCCTCAAGAAACGCTCCCAACGCTCGATGATCTTCAACCGTTCACTCTCTCAAGGGTTATTTCCCAACATTTGGAAAACCTCCTTCATCAACACCATCCACAAGAAGGGTCCCAAAAACGATGTCGTGAACTACCGCCCCGTCGTCAATCTCTCCCATTTATCCAAGATTCTTGAAAGCTTAGTTTTCGTTCTCTCCTATTTATACTTGTCACTAATTACATTAAAAATGTCTGCTTGTCCCTAGCGCTGATGGCTCTTATATATAAAAGATCATCGAGTCACTACTTGATTCCGTATTGCTGTAATCAAACCTTGACAACTTCTCCGCTTCGTGTTAACACCGCCAAGTGCCAATCTATAACCTTTTCTCGGAAGCGTATTCACTCACCCTCACATCCCTATACCCTTTGTGGCGGTTCCGCCAAACCCCGCTGTTACTTACTTGAAGAACCCCCATAACTTCGACCCAACCTTATAAGTTTCGCTAATCCAATCGCATTAGCACCTTAAATGCTTTACGCATCTAGGTTATCTAAGGCATAACCTAAAAGTCCCTGTAAAAGAATTCTTACCTTTCATGCATTTCTTCGCATACAAATTCCATATAAAAATTCTTTCCATTATACAGGTGCATAAACTAAAACCAATTCGGCACGTTCGGTGCAGGCAAATCCCCCTAGACGAATTCCCGAAAACAAAATGATCTGGTTTACATACAATGTAACCATCATAACAGGGACCTAAACATTGCGTCGCCTATTTCTCGTCCTCACCAAGTGTATCATAAATCACCATACAAACACATTGGCTGGCGACCTACGCCCAAGGGACCAAAACAAATATACGCATCTCGCGTCTCTTGGCACCAATTAAATCCTACAGCATAAGCAAATGCAAATAGGTATGGTATAGTTACCCTTGGCAGCGATGCAATAAACACCAATTCCCTGTAAATAAGCTAGAATCAATTAGCACCATGTGCATGGACATTGCGGCTATCGTTACAGCTGCAATGCATAGCTTAGACAATGATCTACCCGATCTCTTTGCCTTCCCATATTTCTGGATCTGTTTCTCATGACTAGCGGCATTGAACAAACAGAAACCCCATTTAGCACCCAATGAGATTCGGCTTGTTTACTTAGCTGAACTCACATCTCATTGATGCACATCATTCCTTTTCTGGTTTTCAGATTCGTTCCCATGGCCTTGTGTATGAAAACACCAATGTGATCTTCACTCACACATACACATAAATTACCAAGTCCTTCTTCCTTGTTTTCACCACGAGAGAAACACTCTCTCTCGGGAAAACTCACCCCATGAGCGAGTCGGCTCTGCGCGAGCCGTTTATCGCCGAGTCCAATTTCATCCGCCGACCATCACGGTCGTTGCCGCTCCCGCTCTCCGTCGCGCGGCGGAGAAGCGTAGGCCGTGTCGAGAAAGAACTGTTTCACCTTGTTTAAAAGTTATAAAAATCAATTTAATATTAATATCAAGTCCGTTGTGAAATAAAAAACATTAATTATAACAAACCTGTGCTCAGTGCGTTTTATTTTTTTGGTGACTTCCATCGGTGTGTTTTATTCGCTGTGCTCCGTTTGTTCTGTGTTTTGGACTTAATCCTTGTGATCGGTTAATGGCGGAACCGATGTACCTATAGTGACTTCGGTGAGGGCGAAGTAGAACCTAGTGCCCGTGTTTGGTACAATACTTCGTTCCTCACACCTCCATAATCAACCACTGACCGTTGGCCAATCTATTCGAGACCTTCGGATCCATTGCGACATGGAGCTTAACTTCTTCCCATACATTGACTAGACGATCCTGTAAGCCAACTCTGCCCTCGGGTTCGTGAAACGCAACCTCAGAATCCTTGGAAGAGTTTAGGGTCTTGACTGACATAGTGCTCATTCATCGGCTCCTCTTCGGCTCAGTCGACTGCACTTACCTCCTTAATTTAATGACAATCTCCGTAACACGCGTAATCCCTGCCTTTTACATATCCTCCCTCACCCCACCTCTTATGATTTCAACAAACCTCTTTCGCCTATCCTGAGAAATGTCAACTCCAACTTCAACTTGTTCGACTTCGACCTCTCTACCCATACTCTCAAGCAGCGCCTCTTAATCCATTCTCACCACCAATCTTAAGTGCCGCTTTCTACACTTTCCTCTCTAACCTGCCCGCACCACCTGGCCCTACTCTTGCCTTCATAATAAGACCTGTTCGCATTAGGTTAAGCTTAGTTAAGTTCATTGTACGTTCTTTAGTTTGTAAAATTATACGAGGGTGGCGTGAAAAGTTTCACCTCAACGTGAAGATAGCAGCACTCGTCAATAAAAGCTAATGAATGTAGTTGTGCATCTTTTGACAGTTACTCACTAAAATGTCAGCCATTTAGGGGGCGTAGTTTTTATTTGACAGTCGTTTGAGTGAGTCGATGTGAGTGTTTTTGTGAAAATGGACAAAATTGAGTATCGAGCTGTCATTAAATTATTGTTTTTGAAAGGCAATACGCCTACGCGAATCAAAGATGACTTGGACTCTGTGTATGGGGACACTACACCATAATTTACCACAGTGAAATTTTGGGCAGCTAAACTTAAATGTGGCCGTTAGAGCTTGGGAGACGATGAACGTTCGGGACGTCCAAAAACTGCAACAACTGACGATAACATCGCTAAAGTTCACCAAATGATGCTAGACGACCGCCGAATTAAAGTGAGAGAGATAGCAGAGGCTATGAAAATTGCCAAAGAATGTGTTTGTCACATATTACACCAAGATTTAGGCATGAGAAAGCTGTCCGCGCGTTGGATGCCGCATTTGCTCACGTTAAACCAAAAACCACCACTGGTAAATGTCCCCATCCTCCTCACTTGAACTCAACAAAATCGCCACCCAAAACTTTTCATCAACATGACCTTTTACCACGCCGCAGCTGACCCCTAAACCTCCTAACCCCCAAATCTACCGGGCGATGTTTACCCTCAATCCCGAGTGCGCTCTTCGTACTGCCCGCCTCAAACCCACACTACTCCTATCCTGACCTAATTAGAACGACCCTGATACGCCTAATAAACGGCAAACCGATTGACACAAATTTTCTTGTAAAAAGAGATGTTCCTTCAAACTTCCTCCTAATAGAGTTTCTTTTAATCAAAACCCCTAAGACATACTCCCTCTACTCATTTCATCCGACCCTAAGCCACATTAACATCAAACAAATATTCCATTTCGTCAGAGCCCATTCTATTAACAACCGCATTTTTCAAGTTCTGCTCTTCCAGCTCTACCCCCATTTACTCTCTCAGTAAAAATCACACAGCTTACCTCCGAATCATCTGATTGCCGTTACGCACCATCGAAACTTAGAGACAGAAAGACGTATGAAAATATTCGTCTCTTCTATACTATCTCCACGACAAATCAGATTCTGTCTGCTACGAAGGCAAAACCAAATCAGTGTTAAACTCTCTATTTAACAGGAAAGTTTACCCACTGACCTCCCCAGTCTCCACAAACTCTTCATAAAATTTCACGTAATTTTCAATTTGTCCCCTCATACAGTTCCGAATGACCTTATAGCTTTCAGCCACTTCGTTCACTTCGAACGGTTATCACATCTTCAACGTAGTAAGGCCGACCTCGACACGTTCCTTCGTTTCTCAATTCCTACCTCCCCTACCCTTTCACAAAACCGACGGTCTAACTCCTCTTATCCTCTACTATCAAAACGAAAGAAGACTTCGCTCAATGACCCAATCCATTCTGAATAACTCCCACGACCCACGTGTTGATATTTTCGCTCTAAGTAAAACAAACTTAACTCCCAGCATTCATAACCTGGAACTGTTTCCTTCCCTTCATCATCTTCCTCGATGACCTCCTCAATAATGTCACTGACTTTCCCCCAGCCGAGAAGTGCTTATCGCTCTCCTTAACCTCGATTCGGGCACATCGCTTTCTCTACCTCGTCCAAATTCGAGTTTGTGACAGTCAAAACCACTCTTCCTCGGAAATCAACCTTTGTCATATTCTTCTATATCTTGTCATCCCAGCCTATTGAAGTTTACAAGCGCGCGCTGAATGCTATCGACCACATAATCGAGCTGAGTAATTGCGAGGACGACATAAACGTCCTTGGGGATTTTAATCTTCCACAGACCCTACAAATACATCAGCTTCGCCCAGCCCCTTTGTCCTTACATCTATAGACTATCAGGCTCCCCTCTTCTCGTGACCTTCATTCGATTCCACTCGCCATCGTCTGCCACCCCCCCCCCCCCCTCCAATCACTACCACTACGATTTCCATAAAGCTTACTTTGCCTCATTAATGACTACCTAGTTCAGCTACGACCACCTATCTGTTAAAGATGCCATCACTCGCTTATATGCCGAAATCCTTTAGTCTATTTCCTTGTTAGTTCCCTCCTCTAGACTAAGAACATCGACCCCTTCCCCTCCTTGGTAACAAAAAAAAAAAAAGGAATGAGTCATGTGTCACCTTCTCTCGGAATCGAACTATTCCCGGCTTCTCCATCTTTCTCAGCTGTTACCTCCAATTCATGGTGTTATGTTATTTTAACAATTATTTAATTTGCATAAAGTAGTTTATGCAAATTAGCTATTTGGCGAGTTGTTCTCCTTTTATAGGTAAAGAGGGGAAACTCACGAAGGGGGATTAGTGGATGTTGGGGGGACCTGGATTCAAGGTCGGTGCGTAACAATATCCGTAACAATCGAACTATATTACACCCTTTATCGCAACTGTCTTATCAAAACTCAGACCAATCTGAAAAATGACCCCAAAACCTTCTTTCAATTCATCAATCATAAACGTAAATCCAATGATTACCCCACATCGCTTACCTTAAACTCCCATACCTCATCTGATACTCTTACTATTCCCAACCTCTTCGCCACTCATTTCACACACTCATTCACTAATGATTCCTTTGTCCCTGATCCGTCATACTTCAACTGTGGTCTTTCTAACAGATGCAATCAAATAGTGAAGAACACCGAAAGGAATTCGAATAAGCAAAGCATCAAAGCCGTATACCATAGCGATAACATAACAATTCGCACACGCGGCAGTGGCCTGGTGTGCCGAGTATTGGTTCAATCTTTTAGTGATTCTAACCGTCATAGCGTCGATTCGAATCACATTATTCACTATCGTCGCAAACTCTATATGACTACTTACCTAGCCGTTCCCCCTGGCCCCCTCTCCACAACTCCTTTGATCCGCACTTAATTGAATCTAAGCTACTCCAACTCAAAGACAAGCTTACACCGGACCCTGATGTCACTGTAATTCCCCTCAAGAAACGCTCCCAACGCTCGATGATCTTCAACCGTTCACTCTCTCAAGGGTTATTTCCCAACATTTGGAAAACCTCCTTCATCAACACCATCCACAAGAAGGGTCCCAAAAACGATGTCGTGAACTACCGCCCCGTCGTCAATCTCTCCCATTTATCCAAGATTCTTGAAAGCTTAGTTTTCGTTCTCTCCTATTTATACTTGTCACTAATTACATTAAAAATGTCTGCTTGTCCCTAGCGCTGATGGCTCTTATATATAAAAGATCATCGAGTCACTACTTGATTCCGTATTGCTGTAATCAAACCTTGACAACTTCTCCGCTTCGTGTTAACACCGCCAAGTGCCAATCTATAACCTTTTCTCGGAAGCGTATTCACTCACCCTCACATCCCTATACCCTTTGTGGCGGTTCCGCCAAACCCCGCTGTTACTTACTTGAAGAACCCCCATAACTTCGACCCAACCTTATAAGTTTCGCTAATCCAATCGCATTAGCACCTTAAATGCTTTACGCATCTAGGTTATCTAAGGCATAACCTAAAAGTCCCTGTAAAAGAATTCTTACCTTTCATGCATTTCTTCGCATACAAATTCCATATAAAAATTCTTTCCATTATACAGGTGCATAAACTAAAACCAATTCGGCACGTTCGGTGCAGGCAAATCCCCCTAGACGAATTCCCGAAAACAAAATGATCTGGTTTACATACAATGTAACCATCATAACAGGGACCTAAACATTGCGTCGCCTATTTCTCGTCCTCACCAAGTGTATCATAAATCACCATACAAACACATTGGCTGGCGACCTACGCCCAAGGGACCAAAACAAATATACGCATCTCGCGTCTCTTGGCACCAATTAAATCCTACAGCATAAGCAAATGCAAATAGGTATGGTATAGTTACCCTTGGCAGCGATGCAATAAACACCAATTCCCTGTAAATAAGCTAGAATCAATTAGCACCATGTGCATGGACATTGCGGCTATCGTTACAGCTGCAATGCATAGCTTAGACAATGATCTACCCGATCTCTTTGCCTTCCCATATTTCTGGATCTGTTTCTCATGACTAGCGGCATTGAACAAACAGAAACCCCATTTAGCACCCAATGAGATTCGGCTTGTTTACTTAGCTGAACTCACATCTCATTGATGCACATCATTCCTTTTCTGGTTTTCAGATTCGTTCCCATGGCCTTGTGTATGAAAACACCAATGTGATCTTCACTCACACATACACATAAATTACCAAGTCCTTCTTCCTTGTTTTCACCACGAGAGAAACACTCTCTCTCGGGAAAACTCACCCCATGAGCGAGTCGGCTCTGCGCGAGCCGTTTATCGCCGAGTCCAATTTCATCCGCCGACCATCACGGTCGTTGCCGCTCCCGCTCTCCGTCGCGCGGCGGAGAAGCGTAGGCCGTGTCGAGAAAGAACTGTTTCACCTTGTTTAAAAGTTATAAAAATCAATTTAATATTAATATCAAGTCCGTTGTGAAATAAAAAACATTAATTATAACAAACCTGTGCTCAGTGCGTTTTATTTTTTTGGTGACTTCCATCGGTGTGTTTTATTCGCTGTGCTCCGTTTGTTCTGTGTTTTGGACTTAATCCTTGTGATCGGTTAATGGCGGAACCGATGTACCTATAGTGACTTCGGTGAGGGCGAAGTAGAACCTAGTGCCCGTGTTTGGTACAATACTTCGTTCCTCACACCTCCATAATCAACCACTGACCGTTGGCCAATCTATTCGAGACCTTCGGATCCATTGCGACATGGAGCTTAACTTCTTCCCATACATTGACTAGACGATCCTGTAAGCCAACTCTGCCCTCGGGTTCGTGAAACGCAACCTCAGAATCCTTGGAAGAGTTTAGGGTCTTGACTGACATAGTGCTCATTCATCGGCTCCTCTTCGGCTCAGTCGACTGCACTTACCTCCTTAATTTAATGACAATCTCCGTAACACGCGTAATCCCTGCCTTTTACATATCCTCCCTCACCCCACCTCTTATGATTTCAACAAACCTCTTTCGCCTATCCTGAGAAATGTCAACTCCAACTTCAACTTGTTCGACTTCGACCTCTCTACCCATACTCTCAAGCAGCGCCTCTTAATCCATTCTCACCACCAATCTTAAGTGCCGCTTTCTACACTTTCCTCTCTAACCTGCCCGCACCACCTGGCCCTACTCTTGCCTTCATAATAAGACCTGTTCGCATTAGGTTAAGCTTAGTTAAGTTCATTGTACGTTCTTTAGTTTGTAAAATTATACGAGGGTGGCGTGAAAAGTTTCACCTCAACGTGAAGATAGCAGCACTCGTCAATAAAAGCTAATGAATGTAGTTGTGCATCTTTTGACAGTTACTCACTAAAATGTCAGCCATTTAGGGGGCGTAGTTTTTATTTGACAGTCGTTTGAGTGAGTCGATGTGAGTGTTTTTGTGAAAATGGACAAAATTGAGTATCGAGCTGTCATTAAATTATTGTTTTTGAAAGGCAATACGCCTACGCGAATCAAAGATGACTTGGACTCTGTGTATGGGGACACTACACCATAATTTACCACAGTGAAATTTTGGGCAGCTAAACTTAAATGTGGCCGTTAGAGCTTGGGAGACGATGAACGTTCGGGACGTCCAAAAACTGCAACAACTGACGATAACATCGCTAAAGTTCACCAAATGATGCTAGACGACCGCCGAATTAAAGTGAGAGAGATAGCAGAGGCTATGAAAATTGCCAAAGAATGTGTTTGTCACATATTACACCAAGATTTAGGCATGAGAAAGCTGTCCGCGCGTTGGATGCCGCATTTGCTCACGTTAAACCAAAAACGTGTTCGAATGAACATTTCCAACGCTCTGTTGGTGCAGTTTAAGCGCAACAAATCCGAGTTTTGGCGCCGATTAATTACTGTCGATGAAACTTAGATACACCACTATACGCCCGAAACAGAAATACAGTCAAAACAGTGGTCTGCAAAGGGGGAATCGGCTCCAAAGAAAGCAAAAACTGTTTTTTCGGCTGGGAAAGTGATGGCGACTTTTTTTTGGGATACTCATGGAGTTGTCTTAAACGATTATCTTCAAAAAGGAAAAACCATTACAAGAGCATATTACGCATCATTACTTGACCAACTGAAGACAGAAATAGTGGGAAAACGGCCACATTTGCAGAAATAGAAAATCCCGTTTCACCAAGACAACGCGCTGTCTCACACATCAGCGGTTGCCATGGCGAAAATGCACGAATTACGGTTTGAACTCTTGACCATTACTTCCAGATCTAGCCTCAAGCCACTTCTTTTTGTTCGCTAATCTAAAAAATTGCGCTCGAAGGACAGAGATTTTTGTCAAATGGGAAGGCAATCACCTTCGTGAACAGTTATTTTGATCATCGACATCATCGGTAGAACCGAATCGCCTGTACAGGACTCCTTCGCCCAGATCGAGCAGGCGGCACAAAAACTGGGACTACACATTATTGAGAGAAAAACTAAGTACATGGTGGCAACTTCTGCGAAGAGAAGACCTAACACTGGTCAAACTATCAGGGTAGCGGTGCACGAATTTGAAGTAGTGAAATCCTTTAACTACCTTGGATCAATAGTAGCAGTCGATAACAATATGGAAGAAGAAATACGCGAACGGCTGATCAGATCAAACAAAGCCTACTATGGTCTATCAAGGCTCTTTAAATCCCGAAATTTATCCAGAACTTCCAAGCTACTACTGTACAAGATCATGGGTTGGCAGGTTTAGTGTAGAAGCGCCGCTTAAGACTGGTGGAGAGAATGGTTTAGGAGGCGGTGCCTTAGAGTATGGGTAGAGATCGGATCAGATGGTCAAGCGTTGAAGAAGAGTGCACAGGACAGGGAGCAATGACACAGCCGAGTCAGTGAGATCATTAACTTCCGGCTTCCTATAGCCTAATAAACAGTAATAGTTTAGTAATAGGACCCCACAAATAAATAAAGTATTTAGAAGGAAAGATTATAATGACATTCCATGTCTGCGTGTCCCGCGGACTCCGGAAAATTGTCAAACACTGCTGAACGCAGGACTTACCGTGGAACATATCAACTCGAACGATGAGGTAATATTTGTAGAGGATTCGCAAGACAAACCGAATTCAATTGGTGCCTGTTTCAAGGCAGTGTACAGAGTGAACGAATTCTAACCGCGATCTCGAAGCCAGGGCCTCCAAAATCATATGTCGCTACACAATGCGATTAATAATTGGCGTCTCGGAAACAGAAGTTTCACTACTTTTGTTATATAATTAACAGCAGTTAACTATCACCCCCCCCCCCCCCCCCCCCCCCCCCTGGGTTCCTGGTTCCTGAGTTGAAACCCGTGATACACACGGTCGCTTATATGTCGCTCGAAATTCGAAAACAGGGTATACTTGAACGATATAGTTCCCTCAGCAAGTTACAACGAATCATTGGATATGTGCTGTTCACAATGCCAAAGGCATACCTCAACGCAATAGTGGCCCGTTGCGAGTTGACGAGCTTTCACGCTCGCACAACGTCATCATCAGACTTGTTCAATTGCCGTCATACAGGCGCGAGATTGAAACATTATCGGCCGGCCAGCCGCTCCCAACATCAAACAAATTAATACCGCTGAACATCTTGAGTTAGTTGATGGATTATCCACCGAGGATTTTCCCCGTCTCGAAAAGAAGCGCTTCAGGTCTGCGATAAAATCCTCGATGGATAATCTACCAATTAACTCAAGATGCACTGCCTTTGTACACAGACAGACGTATACCGCTGCGTAGACTTTTAACCGATTTTTGTTACGATGACGCTTTTCTTTTACATAGAAAGGTCCGCAATAATCTACTCCGACACGTAGAAAAGGGCGAGTAGATGTTATTCGATGTTTGGGTAGAGTACCCATAGGGTAGCCAGCGAGAATAGGTTTGGCCTTAAAACAGGGGATGCGACGAGTTGTGCTGCGGCCGTTAATCGACCAATAGTGCTGTCGCACCGAATATAGGGTAGTTTGGACGCCAGCGTGCTTGAGCCTAATATGCTCCGCCTGTATGATCAATTTCGTGATATGATGCTGTGGTGGCAACAGTATAGGATGACGAATCATGATCCTTTAACCATGAAGGACCATTGAACCAAAGGCTGCTTTCCACGAACTCAGAAGGAAGCTGCCCACGAGAAATGACCATCGGGACTTCGACCATCCAGTGGCCAGTAGACGGGACCCAGCAGGGCGGAGCCCATCTTGACACCCACAGGGCATGGACTATATAGAGGACCACCCGGTGAGTGGACGATACAGTTATATCCGCCCAGGGGACCCGTCACTAACATCGGAGGAAAGAAGAAAAGAAAGGGGACAGATCTACAGGGAATATATCCCAGATCCGCAGGAGTCGTTCAGTAGGCAACATCAACCTACGAACGACGCGTCTCGGAGAGATGGGGATTACTATAGCAGGTCGACCGACACAGCTCGACCCTATGCAGGACAACCCCACCCCGTTAGCCACCCCAACCTACGCGGAACCCATTTCTGACTTACGAACCAGCACGCGCACCACCACCAAGTTTTCAACCACGCAGTGGGACAAGGCCCGAAGGACCTGGAGTACAAGGATACCAACAGGGCGAGGGTGATTATTATCACCAGAACGCGCCCGCCCAGGTCCGAGGCGCACAGCCACACCCGATAATTGCACATGTATCGTGCAGTTTTTGCCACAAAAGGGGGCACCTACGCGACGAGTGCATTACTCGCCGAAATATGCCTATTTGCACTTCGTATAAAAGGTAAGGGCATGAAGTAGGGAATTGTCGGGTGCAAGGAGCACCACCAGTGTCGCGAAATCCGCACCACCTGCACAGAGGCCACAAAATGAGCAGAGGGAGTCCCCGAGAAAAACAAATGAGGAAAAACGTCCAACCCTCTACTTCAAAACAACCACAAACAACATCGAACCGAAGAGTGTACATCGTTCGATGTTGTTGTGAGTATTGTGGCCGAAATAGTCACAAGTGGGAGCAGTGTCGCTACAAGGAACATTGGGAAAAAACCCATCCAATTCCAGCTTGTACGCACACTGCAACAGCTAGACCTGTACGTCGCCGAAATAACCTGCCAATCTGTACGGTTAATCTTGAATGACCAGAGACAACAAATGGCTCAAAGCAAAAGGAAACCCCCCAAAAGGCAGGAGAAACCGACAGAGGAACCGTAGGCGCAAGTCAGGTCGAAGCGGCTCTAGTACAGACAGTACCGAACAGAGCACCGACCGAAGTGACAGCACCAAAAAAACGTGTACTAAGACTCCCACCCAAAATAGCAGTCGACCAAAACAAACGGCTGTAGCTGGTCGGCAAAAAGCTATGGGTAAGAAGTCGGGAAATGCCAAACGCTCGGGTGGAACACCTCCAACCCGACCGAAGTAAACTCGCAACATAGTCAAAGCTATTCTCAATGTTCGCCGACAGAAGTCCCAGTTGTCCAACTCCCATTGGACATGTGCCGAAAAACCATCTACGAGCCTAATTGTGGACACAGGCGCTGAGATCAACCTGTTAAAGATTAAAGCACTCCACCAAAGGTATGTAGTGGATGCCCAGAAGGCAACAATCCTCCAAACACTTTTTGGCAAAGGAAAGTCTAGGGAATGCATACGGGGGAAGTTCAAACCACATCAAGAAATCCCCTGTAGCTTCCAAGTAATAGACACATTGCCAGGGTTGTCGGAAGACGGCTTGTTGGGTGACGACTTTCTGTCGCATAATTGCAAGGTTTTTTTTTTTCTTTTTATTTTTATTTTTATGAGACTTCTCTCGAGAGAGGTGAACCTATAGCGCCGAGTGGGCGCCCCAAGATGCCATCAAATAACTGTTGCAGTTATTTTTGAACAGTTGCAGGCTGTAACGCTCCGGGAACACTTGCGTGGGAAGGGAGTTCAACAGCTTCCCCGTTCTGTTGATATATCAGAAGGTTGTTTGGAATCCCCCAAACAATCACTAATCCTGAAAGCTTTTCCGTTGACTTTGCAAATAAATGCAAGAAAGTAAGCACACGAAAACTTCGACAAAAGGCAGCCGAACGGGAAACCGTACCACAGGGATCTGAGAGGGTCGATACTGCGGTCAGTTAATACCCGAAGACTCTACCCACGCATGGGAAGGGCTGCGAAAACCTGTCAGGCGCTAGTTACCCCAACAAGAAGGCAAAAACCCAAAAGCCAAAAAGTGACAAAGAAAGGGACGCTTCGGTAGAACGCCTACCAATAAACCCTTCGCGGTTGGAAATCTTGCTGAGTAAGTTGGTCATTGTACCAGGGCGCTCAAGAAGGATGATTGGGCTCCGCATAAAAATCCGGGAGGAGGTAATCATGATACCTAGAGAAGAACAATTAGGAATTTTACTCCCAAATTGTATTTTGAAAAGGGCGAAGAGCGCCCAAATAGAGGCACCCAATATCATAGATTACCTCCAGACCATTGACCAGATAATGGTGGGGTTGCTTCCAAAAAGGACTATGCCTTCTTTCCTTTGGAAAACCGGGAAAATATACAGACCGGTAAGCGAGTTAATACGTCATCGGGAATTAACTTGAATAATAAATCAAGTCACCCCGTATCCGAGAAGCAACATTCGGAGGAAAAACCTTCAATACATTAAACTTCTGTTCTCGGATGGCAATCGTCAGATGAATTTATACCTCTTAAAGGCGACTGTGGGGGTTCTCTACACCACATAGAGAACCAACCCACAATTCCAACCAACCTTGACCGCTAACAGCGCGTCACCTTAAGCCAACTCCCCATTCCAAACCCGCAATATACACATTCGCAACCATGCAAAATCTGCAAGCTCACCCGCCCCGAACTTGGAAGAATCCTTCTCCCAATCTGCAATGAAAGGCATTTCCCAAAACTTGCAACAGAATACAATTCAATAGAATACATTCTAAATCATCTCCCTCAATTACATCACCCCACATATAATTTTTCCCAAAACCCCTTCGGTCAATTCTTTACTTAAGTCATATTCTTTCCTTGCGACCAAGCAATCTTAATTTCCCCGGAAATCCATATGCTATAATAAAACGCATATTCAAACCTACGACGGAATATTAATCATCACCACCAACTATACCGAGCCACATACATTTTTCCTAAAAACCACCTCGGTTAACTTCCTATTTAAATTATATCCCCGCTTGCAACCAAGCATTCCCAATATCCCCCGAAAACCATTTCGGTTCCTATTCTACCTAAAAGATGTAAAACCCCTTCAATTCCTATGCAAGCGTAGCGACCCCTTTCAAAGTTCCTAGAAAATGGCAGTGAGTTGATTTAACTATGACGCTACTGCCACGAACTTTTCCTCGCCAGCAATTAGTCAGTCGAGATCCAACCGCCACCAGGGCCACACCGTCGCCTGCAAGCATTTTGTTTAGTTTCAAATGTTTCCATTCGATCCACTCAGTCGGTGTTGACGTAGTGTATTTCGGGAGCCCGTTGTCAGGACGTGACGTGCGTTTTGGCCACCTTATGTTTGGCAATCCTCGCGTATCAAACTGCCTTTTGTAATACCACCAGATGCCGAAAGTCGTGAACTGTCACGAGACGTTATTTTCGTAAAACCTCATTTTTTGGGAATCAAACCAAAATTAAGTGTTCTTGAAGCCGTGGTTAAGTGAAATACAATACTAAAATAATCTTAAATAAAAGGGGAAATTGGTCAATAAACAAATATTTAAGAGAAAATCAAAAGAAATTCGTATACGATATGTTTTTAATGTGTGTCCAACAAGCGTTGAACACACCTTCCACACACAAAAGGTTGTTGATTTGGTGTGGGGTGGGTGGTTGCGTCAGGAACACGATGGTGTCTCCTGGCGTTTGATGATGGCTCTAAAATAATTTGGAAATGATTGTAAAAAACAGCAACGAATACCTCTAGTGAGAAACAATCCAGTATATAAAAAGGGATTCTCAACAGAATTGTCCCAACCAAAAGAATAATCCACGCTGGTTGATTTGATGTAATAATAACTGGTTTATTTTATTTGATGATATAGATTAAAATAACTTGCGACTGATGTCGTCAAAAGATTAACGAAGAAGGAAGAAGGATAAATAGAAAAAGCAAAATGGTTGTCGTTTGACAACCAACAGAATTTCATTTAAAATGTCAGCTGATTGCTGACATTGTTTAGGGTGGTGCCAGGTAGCATTCAATTGCGAATTCGCCGGTTTTGTCCAGGGCGAATCCGCAACATTCCGCCCGCCTTCGCCAATCACTGGCGAATCGTCTGGCTCCAGAGGGTAGTCGTCCGGAGCTGGGTCGCGGGATCTGATGAATGGTCCAGGAGGGGGTATCTTTTCCAATGGAAGAATGCCGATTTTGGCGACGGTACTCGTGAGTGGGCTGGTAGCGGTCCGCCGCAGTCCACCGTCACGTCGATGGTTGATTAGGAGAGAGCCGCCCGCTCTGAAAGGTGTTGAAGACGGAGGTGTCTTGGACGGTCCGGAGGATTCGTGATGACTATAGGTTGGTCCCCTTCGGGGCTGGAGGCCGTTATCTTTGCTGGTCATGGAACGGGCCATGCGATCTGGGTTGGAGTGGTAAGTTCGCAACCCACGATCGGTAACCATGTGATGGCTGGGGATGGGTCTCATTACCTCAAGACAAGTGGTGATGATGAGTGCTGCGTCCATTGGTACCTCTTTGGAATTAATGTCCGGAATGATGCGGTCGTTTGCGGTTGAGGCCGCAGCGTTCATTCGGATGCAGCGGTTGGGACTCAGTCGGTCCCTGATACTGACCAGCGCCGCCCGCCAAGCGGGGCATTGTGTGCTCCTTGGTCTATGATGGTAGCAGAGTGGTGCCTTGAATCTGGTCTTCGGGGTAGACGTCGACAATGTCTTCTATTTGTCCTCTACGGGGATCTGTCAGCAGTCGTATGGTCGACCAGCTCTTCTGGGTTGGAGTTGTAAATTCGCAACTGCCAAGAACTGGCCATGTAGTGGCCGCTAACAGGACTGGTCACTTTTACCCTGGATGCTTTGATGGGTGCTGCGGTTGGCACATGCAGCAAGGTAAGATGTCTTCGATTGCATCGTCGGTACACCTTGTTGGGGAGGTAGTCGCGTATGAGGTGGCGACCCAAGCAGCTTAGACACAGTTTCTTTTTTCGTGCGACAGACTTCCGATGAACAGGTGTGGGGGAGCGAAAACCCTCGCAAACGTAGTTGTAGCGATGCGCCCCACAGAACATGCATTACGATTGTCTTCGTGGGGGCTCCGGTGGTGGTCCGTGCTTCAGAACAGTGGCCGGGTTGATCTCTGAGCAAGCGGCACTTCGGCCAGCGGCCTGTTGATGCTCACTGACTTGGGAATGGTGTGGCTCCTTTTCCACTGACTTGGTGGTGACTGCTTGCGGATGCATTCGCCAATCATCGGCGAATCCGTTTGTTTCAGTGGCCGGAGGCCCAGGGCCGTGAACTTCTAGTGATGCGGGTGTCTGGAGAGATCCGTCCGCCCTGAATTGGTGATGGTCGAAAGATTGGTGACGACAAAAGTTCCGTCGTCGATGTTCGGTGTCCTTAGTCGCAGAACTGACCATTTGATCTGAGTTAGAGTTGTAAATTCGCAACCCACGATCAATGACCACGTAATGGCTGGTGGTCGAAAGTACTGAAACGAAACTTACCGATGGGATGTGGCCTTTGGCATGTGAGGCCGCAACGTTGAGTTTGGAGTGGATTCTTGCATGGCACCGCCCGCGGGTCCTGGCGGAATGAAAGGTGCGGACCCAGTGCCTACTGGCCTGAGAAAAGTACCGCCTCTTCTTGGTTATCTCATAGGCATCATTCTTGAATGATAGGGAGCACCGCCCGCCAAGCGGGGCATTGCGATATCCTATACCCATTGGGGAGGCTACACGTGTTAGAGCTCGTCCTTGATGATTGTCATTGGCCAGAGGTTGGCCACCCGGTGTCTCGGTTTGGTTGCTTTTACTACTGGAAGTTGCTGCGAGACCATCGCTTGGTGGAAGATTTCCATCCGAGTCGTGCAGAGAATTAGAATTGGCTGGGTCGATCGACATCGCCGATAAGTTGGTGAATGCCAAATGCGGTTGGCCTGCTCCTAGACCATTTCCTGGTGAATGTTTCTGCTGATGCTTCGGTAGTTGTTGCTGTGGCAATGGATGTTGCTGATGAGACTGACTATTAAACGGATTCTGTCCTTGGTCATGGTCACTGGTGACATTGGGCGTGGCTACTGTTGCTGGAACAGTTGATGGCGCCTTCCTGAAATGGATTGGTTCAAGGTGGACCAGTTCCTCTGGGCCGGAGTTGTAAGTTCGCAACCCACGAGGAACGGCCGGGTGATGGGCCTGCTGGTGCTTCTTCACTGGGAGTGTGTGCGGTTCCTTAACCACTTGGTTGGTGGCGACTTCTGGCAACTGTACTGAGGGCAACTCGCTAATGTCGAGTTGATCGGCATGGTCCACAGTAGTTGGGGAGACTGAGGCGAGCGCAAACTGAGCCTCGAGCAGCCTCGGTAGTCTTTGATTGCCTTGATTGGCGCTGTTTGTGTTAACTGAGAAGACTGGATCGAGCGCAAGCTGAGCCTCGAGCAGTCTTGGTGATTTGATATCATTGCCTTGATCGGTGAGTTTCTTTGAAGCAGGCTTCTTTCCTTCTTGTGGTGCATCGGATTTCGTGTTATCTTTCTTCGCTGGTGCTGGTGCACTGGCAGCTGTTGGTGCCTTCTTGATGTCCTTGGCGGCATTAGTTGCAGGGTTTGAAAGAGTTTTCTTCTCAACCGTTCCTCCTTTGGCTGTCTTGCATTCGGCAGCACCTGCCTTGGCTGGCTTTTCGGTGTCTGTCGTCACACCTTTGTTTGTCAGATGGATTATGGGTTTCGGGGGCATCATCCGTGATGTTAGTCTGGAAAGATGGCCAGGTGGCATATGTATGCCTGGTGTTGATAGAGTTCCTGGCCACCAAGTTGGTTGTGACATCAATGGCGGCAAAGGACTGTTGGGTGGATACATGGTGTTCGTCGCAGTCTTATAATCGGTCGGGCGGTTGGCGATCAGTGCGTGCCGTACCTAAGCAAGCTCCGTGGCCTCATCGAGGTATCTTTCTGCGCCCTGGTCGATGAACCGCTCTTCAAAATACTGTTGACGGATGGCCGTCCATGGAGTGATCAGGCATATGAGATCTTCATGCCGATTCCGCATCTCGTTCCAACTCCGATGAAGGTCTCGTTCTTGCGCCTCCACGGTGGCCAACGTTGGTGGCCCTCTCTTGATGAACTTAGTGAAAGTTCCCATCATTTCTTCCTGTGCGGTTAACTGGGCGCTGATGAGCTGCTCTGCCAATGTAGCTGTCATGTTCGACTTCACTGTCTTGGTTGATTATTTTCACTGGATTCACTACACTTTTTTCACAAACACAATCTACAAACACAATCTTTGAGGTCTTGGCGTCTGGACTTGAATGTCCCGCGACTGTCTTCTATATGCTGCGAGCTGGCAGCAGTGGATTGGATCCACAGATTGGCGCCGGTTGCACCGCGAACTGGCCTCGGTGTGGTGGTAAATAACTGATGGGGGCAGCTTCTTGATGCGCCACTAACCTGGCGGCGGTCGATCCTTAAGCTGGACGGGGGCTGCGTTCTGAGCAGCGGTTCATGCGCCACTAATCTGGCGGCTAAAGGTCCTTAATTGTAGCGTTGGGGCAGCTGGTTACTGGGCAGTATTATGGCTCCCATGTGGGCAGTTCATCTTGGTCTGAACTGGCGGCGGTATATAGCTCCACTGATGTTATGCCGCGAACTGGGCGGGGTTCTGATAATTGTGAAGAAATAATTAATCGCAATGAAATTCCCTCAGATCGAATTGAACGACGTCCCCGGTTGCGCCGTGAGCCTGGCAGTGTTAAGGTAACTGCACTTGGGAACTACTCGTTGGTACGTCGTAAACCTAACGGCAGCAATTTAACTACACTTCGAAACAGCTCTTTAGTTCCACTGCGAACGGACAGCAGTGGATTGGATTCACAGACTCTCCGTCTCGAAGGACTGTTATGCGCCCGCCGCCGTGCTTCCTCTATCGAGGGAAGGGCGGGGACCTTTTGTTTTTCTTTTAGTTATTATTCCTTTTATTTTTCCTTTTATTTATTATTCCGCTCCGATAGAAAGTATGTTTGAGCGGAAATTTGTTGCAATTGATAATTAATTAATTAAGAAAAAAACTAATTCCGTCTCTTTAATATTGTTTATTTTGTGTATCATCTTCTTCACTCAAACTCTCAAATCAACTTTAACGGAAAACTTATTCTCAACTCAAAACATAAACTTACTTGAAACTGTAATCAATTCAACTGCTAAACCCAAACTAACTCTGTTCTCTATTCCAACTCAATTGATTTTACAATTAGAATTTCTCTCTACTTATGGAACATTGTGTTCTAATTTACTGTAAATTATAATATGAACAAAACAAATTTTAACAAAGTATTGCTTTAGTCTCTGTGACTTTTAAATTGAATAAACTTTGAACGAAAATCAAAGTGCTCTGTTTTGAAATAAAAAGGGGCAAGTTATGAAAAGGGGCATGTTATTAAATGTGCTGTAACAGGCTTGATATAGAATATTGTGAATGTTTATGAATGGTATGTATTAAGTGAGAATGTAAGATATGTTAAGAGGAAGTTTTAAGGATTTGTTAGAAAAGTAATGAGATTCAGTGTAAAAGTACTACAGGACCAAATTGTGTGTCCAACAAGCGTTGAACACACCTTCCATACACAAAGGGTTGTTGATTTGGTGTGGGCTGGGTGGTTGCGTCAGGAACACGATGGTGTCTCCCGGCGTTTGATTATGACTCTAAAATAATTTGGAAATTATTGTAAAAAACAGCAACGAATACCTCTAGTGAGAAACAATCCAGAATATAAAAGGGGATTCTCAACAGAATTGTCCCAACCAAAAGAATAATCCACGCTGGTTGATTTGATGTAATAATAACTGGTTTATTTTATTTGATGATATAGATTAAAATGACTTGCGACTGATGTCGTCAAAAGATTAACGAAGAAGGAAGAAGGATAAATAGAAAAAGCAAAATGGTTGTCGTTTGACAACCAACAGAATTTCATTTAAAATGTCAGCTGATTGCTGACATTGTTTAGGGTGGTGCCACAGGTAGCATTTAATTGCGAATTCGCCGGTTGTGTCCAGGGCGAATCCGCAACACTTAACAATATGTATAGACAATCTTCATTCGTTTGAAACGTGACAATTTAAGTGAAGACAAAATAAAAAAAAAAAAAAAAAAACATTAAAACCAAACCAGGGTGTTTTCTTTCGTAGCCTATTCCCTGTGGTGAACAGTTCTCTTTTGTTGTTGCGGTGGAACAATCGGAGCGGTGACGAAAAGTTGTGGGAGGAAGCAGAACTCGCACCCATACCGGTGCCACGACTCGTTCCCCATACAACTACCTGGACATGCACTGACGCTAGCTCGCATCATATCTTCAGCAAATTCACATGGTCAGACAAATGTCAACACACATTTGAAACAAAAAAGGAGATCTTGGTTTCGCCGCCAAAATGGGCGAATCCCAACTATACCAACCTTTTTTAATCGGGCCACGAATGCGAGCAGGGAAGCACTTGGTGCTGGGCTATATTAAGTCATAATAAACAAGGACAACCCCCCCCCCCCCCCCCTTGCCTACCCAAGTCACACCTGGAATATGGTGAAAGGAAGCTTTCTCACTGTAGTGAAGGAGGTTTTTGCCGGACCGTGTGGGCGGTTCAAACTTCCTACCGTTATCGATAAGGTCGTAGATATACGGAGCACCATCAAAATAGGGAAAAAGACGGGGAAATTCAAGAAAGCCGTCTAAAACCTAATGAAGGATAGGACCTACGGAGTGCAACGTGGTCATAAAAATTAGTAAAAGAAGTGTGGTGGTGCACAACAAACGGTTAAAGCCCTATTTTGAATAGAAGGAACGGCTTGAGGGTTTCAGCACTGTTTTGGGTTTGAAGTTGGTAACAGTGGGGACCGGAACTAACTACACACCACAAAACCAGAATTAACAATTCCGTACCGTAGGTTTAAAAGATGACAAGAAGGCAAATGGTCATGCCCTACGAAACACATATGTTTGTAAACTATATAAAAACAGTATAAATTAAACAAAAATCATAAAATAAATAGCTTACACGATAAACTATATAAAAACATTATATATTAAACAAAAAGTATTAAAATTATTAAATTATATAAAAAAAAATTTTAAATTACTAAGAAATTATTGTTAAAAAAAAAAGTATATAATGTAAAGCCAACCGCCGCGCACACACCTACATACTAACGAAAGTGAGTTTCATTCCTCTTCCAAGAATGAAACTCCATTTTTGAAAGGGGGGAGGAGTGTTATATAATTTATATCAGTTAATACGTTTGATCGAGTTCAGTTGATATGTGTAGAGAATAAAAATCCAAATTAGAGAAAAATAAATTCAAACAAAAGAAAAAAAATTCAAATTAGAATAAATCCAAATTACCTTAAAAGTGAAACTGAAAAGAAAAGCAAATATGCAATAGAATAAAAATTCAAATTAGAATAAATCGAAATTAACTTAAAAGTGGAACTGGAAGTTGGTTCAAGTTGAAGAATAAGTTTGTTCGAGTTCAGTTGATACGTGTAGAGAATACAAATCCAAATTAGAGAACAATAACTTCAAACAATAGAATAAACATTCGATTTAGAATAAATCCAACTCTTGTGAAAAATAAAGAAAAAGAAAAAGAAATTCAAAACTCCGTTCTCGGCCGGGGAGAATGTTGCACGATGCAACTAGTGATGATGAGGGTGGTGCGTCATATAATAACATGTTTAATGAACTCTTTACCCTCTACACTCGAGGTGTTAGCTTGTGTGACAACCAATTAGCTCAGTTTCGATGACGGCGAGCTATGACACGAGGAATAATGGGGCGAATTCAAGCGAACACTACAACAGTAACTGCTCTTGATCGAAAACATCACAAAATCCCTGGAGATAAGAGGAACGATATAACGTAGGTGAAGAACAAAGCAGGTTAGCGACGAGCGAAGACAATAAATCAAAACAGGAGATCGAAGGAAGGAACTAAAAGACAAAGAAGTGCCAGTCCGAATTTTTATTAAAATGCCATGTGCTTTTTTTTTTTGTACTGTGAATTTATTTATTTTGTGGCACCCGCATTTTCAATTGCAACACGATTAGACCACAGGACAAGATAAAATATCTTGGATCCATTTATACCCCAAAAATGAATTTCACCAAACATGTGACTCATATTCTTCAAAGGGCCCTCGGTCGGTCTATGCAACTGCACAACATCTTGAAGTGGAGCAACAAAGTTAACACCAAAGTTATACTCTTCTTCTATAAATATCTAATCCGATCTGAAATATCGTACGCCTTTCCCATTTTTTTGTATATCTTCGGCCCAAATGGAAAAACTTCGAGTTTGCGAAAGGAAAGAAGAAGAAGATCCATTAACCTTTCTAGAAAGCCCGATGGTCACTATTATACCAACTTTCATCTATACGAAGATGCTTCCATGACTCCTATCCGCGAGTACTTGCTGCAATTAGCATACAAGTACCCCGAAACCACCCAGAACAGCGAGAACCTACTTGTACGGAAGCCTTGTGTTCTTGACCCTTCTGTCCTTCAATCTCTTCGGATCCGACCGCTACAATTTCTTCTGAAGAAATCACCCTTCCTAACAACAATGCCCTCTGTAATAGAAGATTCCTGGACCCAGCCCATAGAGTCTACTGTTAACCCCTGCACACATACACGCACAGTACAAAACGGTACGAACACACACACACACACGCCGATCAATAAAAATGGACAGGTTTAAGTGCATTGAAATTAAGTTGAACCATTGTGGAGCCGCACAAGATCTCCTTTCCCAAACGGTTAAGGAATATGCTGCAGATGTGGTACTCACCAATGAGCGGTACATAATGCCTGGCACTGGTACTATTACATGGGAGGAAGACAGCAGTGGAACAGTGGCCATCTGGACAACTGGGAATTCCCCCATGGAATGCAGAAATGTCCAGCGGTTGGAAGGAATTGCCTATGCTAACATCAGGGGAATTCATTTCTACTGTTGTTACGCTCCGCCAAGGTGGGTGTCATGATACATGAAGTGCCACCTAGCGTAAACATTCTGCGAGTATTGTATCTGTCATGATATATGAAGTGCCACCTAGTGCGAACAATCTATTATATCTGTCATAATACATGAAGTACCACCCAGTGTAAACGATCTATGTCATTCGTACGAAGTTCATGGCTAGCACTGCCCACGTTTATAGTTAGATTAAAAGTTACCTAAAATATAAAGCATACCTTAAAATACAAAACGAATCATAAAGACCTCTCATTTATTAAAACATAACATGGCGCAGTCGGTTAAAAAGTATTAAAAAAGGAGGATGCAGTTGATATGCCCAGATTCTCGGCACGTGGCGAATCCGACGACAACAGTACGCCACCATTAGTAGATCTACGCAACGAGGAGAATCAAGTTGAGAATCCGCTAGAGATCCCTCAAAATCCTCCTGCTCCCATTGAAAACTAAAACTCGACAAAGGAAAAAACCCAGCGGGAAACCAGGGTCAAGAAAAAGACGTGGGCGACCAAAACGCTGCGATGGAGTCGTCCATGCGGCCACCCGCCGCCCTCTCGTTTAAAGGTAACCTTAAAGAAAATTGGCGCAAATGGAGACAACGTTTCGAGCTCTACCTGAAGGCAACAGGACTCGATACGAAGCCCGCAGAACGACAAGTTGCAGTTCTCCTTCATGTGATAGGAGAGGAAGCGTTGGACCGATTCGACACGTTTGGCCTGACGGACGATGAGAAAAAAGTGCTACAAACTGTAATTGATGCTTTCGAAAACTTTTGCACGCCCAAAGCAAACGAAAGTGTGGATCGTCACATTTTTTTCACACGAAAGCAGCAACTAGGTGAAACCTTTTCGTCGTTCATCACCGACTTGAGAAAGCTGAGCAGTGTATGTGGTTTCGGTGAACTCCGTGACAGTCTCATAAAAGACAGTGTGATCTGTGGTGTGCTTGACCAGGACTTGAAAACAAGATTGTTGCGAGAGGACGATCTGAACCTGGAAAAGTGCATAAACATTTGTAAAGCAGCCGAGCTATCACAAACACAACTCAAAACATTGGAAGCTGATTCAAAAGTGAATGTGATAAAAGCATCGACAAACCAACAGAACCAGAAAAAGAAGGGGAAGCAGCCAAGCAATACGCAGCAGTGCCAACAAATGGCAGCACATCAGTCAACTCGCAACCCGTGTCATCGCTGCCTAAAGTTTCATCCCATGAATCAGTGTCCGGCGTGGGGAAAGCAGTGTACAAGGTGCATTAGAATGAATCACTTCGCACAAGCATGTAAAGCTCAAAAGGTAAATTTAATTCAAAATCAAAATGAAATTTTTGAAGTAGAGTCATTGTTCATTGGAAACATTCTTCTTTCACAACAAAATGAAGACTGGTGCGAAAAGATTCAGATTGAAAATGAGTACAAAGTAAATGTAAGATTGGACACCGGCGCACACAGAAACGTGATTTCACTGGAAAGTCTGAATAAAGTGTGCACCGATGAGCCAGAACTTAAAAAATTTGATGCAGTTTTAAAAGCATATGGAGGAAGTCGAATTCCAGTTTTGGGAAAGTGTTACTTGACATGCAAATTTGAAAATCGACATCCATCGATTTTGGAATTTGTTGTGGTTAACGGTATCTCAAATTTGTTGTGGTTAACGGTAACTCAAACTGTGATTGGCTCACCTACATTGAAAAAGCTCAAACTTGTACAAGAGCTGACATTGTTGAAGAAAAACAAGAAAAAAATAGCTTAAAAAATGAGTTTGTTAAAAAATACACAAAAGTTTTTTCTGGAATAGGTTGTATTAAAGATTTTGAATATGATATTAGACTGAAAGAAAACGCAGAGCCGAAAGTTTTGCCGTGCAGAAAGGTTCCAATTGCGCTAATGGATCCCTTAAAAAAAGAACTAGATAAAATGGAAAAGTCAGGAATTATTAAAAAAGTACAAGATCCTTCAGACTGGGTAAATCAATTTGTAATTGTTAGAAAACCAGATGGTTCGTTGAGAATTTGCCTTGATCCGACCTATTTGAATCGAAATATAAATAGGGAACATTTTAAGATTCCAAGTTTTGAAGAGCTGTGCTCTAGAATGCCTGATGCCAAGGTTTTTACGACACTGGATGCAGACAAGGCATTTTGGCAGATAAAATTAACTGATAAAAGTTCCTTTTTAGTAGTATTTAATACACCGTATGGAAAGTACAGATTTTTGCGCATGCCTTATGGCATAACTTCAACGTCAGAAATTTTTCAAATGGTATTTCAAATGATCTTTGGAGACATTGAAGGTGTTGTAATTTACATCGATGATCTCATGGTTTGGGGTAAAAATGAAAAAGAACATAATGAAAGAGTTAAGAAAGTTTTGCAAAGAGCAGAAGAATGGGGTATCACGTTCAACTTAAAAAAATGTATCTTTGGAGCTGATCAAGTGAAATATGTTGGTCGTATTCTTTCAAAAGATGGTATTAAAATGGATGATGAAAAAATTAAAGCCATCACAAACATGGAACGTCCAACAAATAAAAAAGAAATGGAAACA
Source organism: Microdon myrmicae (assembly GCA_963931805.1). Taxonomy (NCBI): domain Eukaryota; kingdom Metazoa; phylum Arthropoda; class Insecta; order Diptera; family Syrphidae; genus Microdon; species Microdon myrmicae. The sequence continues at coordinate 56,222,849 of OZ007496.1, forward strand.
TTTCTTGGTATGTTAGCTTATGTCAGTAAATACATTCCAAATGTTTCACATGAAAGTTCTCACTTGCGGAATTTGATTAAAAATGACGATGGTTGTGGGATGAAAATGTAGAAAAAAGTTTTCAAAAAGTTAAACAAATTTTAATAAAAAACCCCGTTTTACAGTATTTTGATGTAAACAAGCTGGTCACTTTGTCTGTTGATGCGTCGAAAGACGGCTTGTGAAGTGTTCTTTTGCAAAATAATTTACCTGTCGCGTATGCGAGCAAATCATTAACTGAAGTAGAAAAAAGGTACGCTCAAATAGAAAAAAAAACTTTAGCTATTTGCTTACCCTGTGAAAGATTTAGTCAGTATATTTATGCGAAAAGAGTTATCGTTGAAAGCGATCATAAACCACTAGAGTTTATATTTAAAAAGTCACTAAACGAGTGTCCTGCGAGACTATTGAGAATGAGACTGAAATTACAAAAGTATGATATAGAAATAAAGTACAAGCCTGGCAAAGAACTTTTATTGGCAGATGCATTATCTCGTCATTTTTTAGTAGAACCGTCAAAATGTCGTGAAAAAGATGCTGATGTTGAAGCACAAGTTTCCTTATTGATAGATTCACTGCCGATATCCGTGGAGAAAAAACTAGAATTTCAAAAAGAAACACACAATGACGCTGAAATGCAGATGTTAATGAAATATATCTTGCAAGGTTGGCCAGCTGATGCAAAAAAGATACCTGAAGTATTAAAACCGTATCACACATACGCTGATGAATTGTGTGTAATTGAAGGTTTAATTTTTAAGGGAAACAGAATTGTAGTTCCAAAAAACTTGCGAAAAGAGATGTTAAATTTAATTCATTATTGCCATCGTGGTATTGAAAAGTGTAAAAACCGTGCTAGAGAAATTTTGTATTGGCCATTTATGAAACAGAACATTGAAAACATTGTAAAAAGTTGCGAATCTTGTATGCGTTTCAAAAAAGCAAATGTTCAACAACCCTTGTTACCACATGAAGTCCCGAGTGCTCCATGGGAAACAATAGGTATGGATTTATTTGAATTCAAAAACAGCCATTGGCTTTTAGTTATAGATTATTTCAGCAAGTATGTGGAAGTTGCAAAATTGGAAAAATGTTAGGTTCAACAATTGTGACAAAATTAAAGTCAATTTTTGCAAGATTTGGGATTCCTAAAAAAACAATTTCTGATAATGGTACCCATTTTGTAAACAGAGACATGCAAAACTTTGCAAAATCGTGGAATTTTGAACATGTAACGTCGAGTCCAAATTATCCTCAATCGAATGGTATGGTTGAACGTCATGTTGGTACAGTAAAAAGTATGTTTAAAAAGATAGAACATAGCAATAGAGATCCGACACTTGCATTGTTAGAGTATAGAAACACTCCGATCTCAAACGAAATAAAATCGCCGAATGAATTGCTATTTGGGTATTAAACGCGTGGAATTTGGCCGATAAATGTAAAAAGAAATGAGAGGGAAAAGAATGAGTTAGTTAGACAACAATTGATAAAGCGACAAAATGAACAGAAACTCTTGTATGATAGAAAAAGTCACAATTTGAATCCTTTGAAATTAAATGAAAATGTTTATGTTCAAAAAGAGGAAGGTAAACCATTAGAACCAGCTGTTGTAACAAAAATTTGTGATAGACCAAGGACATACGAAGTGCAAACGTCAAACGGTCGAAAACTTGAAACAAATCGTGTACATTTATATGAAAAGACGACGGAATATGATTGTAATAAAAATGTGTCAAAAAACGCGATTCCAAATGTAACTCAACCGATCCCAAATGTAACTCATGTAAGTACTGAACAAGCGAGTTCAGATTTTGCAAACAACACTGTAAATTCAAGTTCAAATCAAAGTGTTCAAGCTAATCAAAATCAAGTAACAAGATCTGGTAGAGTTTCAAAACAACCGTCGTATCTCAAAGATTATAAATTGTAAGTTCTAGTGCATAATTAGTTTCTAAGTCTGAAAATATACTGAAACTATATTTTGTAATTCAAAATGAAAATCAGAAATTATAATATTATAAAAGGGAGATGTCATGATACATGAAGTGCCACCTAGCGTAAACATTCTATTGTATCTGTCATGATATATGAAGTGCCACCTAGCGTAAACATTCTATTGTAACTGTCATGATATATGAAGTGCCACGTAGTGCGAACAATCTATTGTATCTGTCATAATACATGAAGTGCCACCCGGTGTAAACGATCTATGTCATTCGTATGAAGTTCATGGCTAGCGCTGCCCACGTTTATAGTTAGAATAAAAGTTACCTAAAATATAAAGCATACCTTAAAATACAAAACGAATCATAAAGACTTCTCATTTATTAAAACATAACAGTGGGTAATAGAATATTTCAAATGTTTTTTGGATAGGATAACACAAGAAGCTAGAGATAAAAGCCCTCTTATAGTTGGTGGAGGTTTCAACGCTTGGGCAGTAGAATGGGGAAGCACAAGGACCAACAGTAGAGGCCAGGCACTACTCGAACTCTTCTCAGTCCTAGATGTGGTGTTGATGACACCTTCATAAATGAGAGAGGTAGGTCCAAAATCGACATCACATTTGCCAGCTCCATGTTGGTAAGAAGTATGGAGTGGCGAGTTTGGACGCCTACACCCATAGTGACCACCAAGCCGTGATATACGAAATATTACCACACAGGGGATTCATCACTGGCAATTTGACGAAGAAAGCCCACAAAATTGGTGGAAAGAGAAGGATCTGCTCGATTATATACTGGAAGACCGAATCGCACAGTTTGACGCAGAGGCCGGCGAACAGGCAGGCTGGAAAAGTGGTTAACTACCGCATGTAATGCTTCTATGCCATGACAAGGACAACCAGCTGGGGCTATTAAACCGGTGTACGGCGTTTGCGACAATAGTGAAGAACGTGTGATTCGAACTGACGCTATGACGGTTAGAATCACCAAACATTAAACCAATGCTCGACACATCAGGCCACTGCCGCGTATACTAATTCAATTTCTAAACTCAAGTACACTCAACTGATATGGAATTGTTATGTTATCGCTATGGTATATGGTTCTGATGCATTTTCTTATTCGATTTTCGTTCGGTGTTCTTCACTATTCACTTTGTATTGTGTATGTATCTGTTAGAAACGCCACACTACTCCCTCCTCAATAACTTTGTTACGATGAACTTCGTGTGCGAACGACGGAGCGAGGAACGAGCGACCGAGAGAACGTCGGAGAAGGCGAGTGTGCCGGTGCTCTATGCGGAAGTCGTGATCGTTATTGTGAAGTTCTGTTTGCTATGGGAAAGTGTGTGCTGTGTGTACACAGATCACGTCGGGGTTGTTGCATTAAGCAAGGATAGTATAGGGTTTTCCAATAAGGACTTGAAAACTTTTTTTCGATGTAAATTTTTATAATTTGCAGACGTTGTTCGCTCGTGTACTTAACCACGATGAAAATGTCGAGTTTACACAATATATTCACAGTGACCGTTTGTTGATTAGTGAAAGGGTGTGTTCACAAATTAAATTCAAAGTTGTCAGGTCTCTATTGGAAAACCCGATATAAATAAATGAAAAATTAAATTAAATTAAAGCTTTCGAAACGTATTGCCAAGTACATTGTCAGACCCCTTCTCAGCTATCGGTCACCACTCGTCCCGGTTAACTCTGGAAGAACGGTGGTTTGATCGCAACGAGCATTCTCAGGGTCGGTCTTTGCAAGAGATCTCCCGGCCTTTTAAGGATAAGGAGACACCATCCCTGGGGAAAAGGCTATTACATGGACACTCTAAGCTAAACATAAGGTGACTAATGTGATAGATTATTACCTTTTCTTCAGTGTCGAATAAATCTTTCGCCTTTTAAATTACCATTTTACGGCGACATGTTATGATACCTAAACATTTTTACTTTGTAATAATTTTCAATTAAAATGTTGCAACGTAAGAACCATTTAAAATAAATGCTTTGTGGTTTCTGTTACAGCAACTATATTAATCCCCCACACACGCTCTTTTTTTATTTAATTAGTACTTTTTTTATTTAATTAGTACTTTAACGACCGCGTGCTTAGTGAAAAGAAATTTAATGCATAAACAAATTTCGTCACGTAACGCAAATATGCCACTGCCCTTCTCCAAATGCAACGCTATATACCATCGGTCTGACCCGCAATCACCCAATAAAAGTGAGTCTGCTCTTGTTTACCACACTGTACGGTAAATCTCAACAATTCCTTTAACTTTCTCCAATTTGTGCTAATGTCAAAAAATGTCAAACGCGTTATCAACATGTCATTATGAACAACATTCCGTAATATATTGACATTTTAGTTTTTAAAAAACATGAATTTAATATTGAAATCTAAATAAGTTATTTGTTAAAAGTTAAAGTGATATTTATTATATTATCAACAAGTTTTCACTATTCAAAATAGGTTCAAAATTTCATGCAATTTACCTACACCACAGTGCTACATTTTCAGAAAAGGTAAATACATTTGTCCAGTCAAAAGTTTTGCAATACAGGAGGGGCCCTGCTCGCTTTCATATCAATTTCCTTAAATGATTCACATCAATCTTCCAAATGTAAGCAAGTCAAGTCAACCGATGGAGAGATGCTAATGTGTATTCCATAACCTGCTTTTAACTTCAAGTGCACCGCTGGAGACAAGTTCACAAATATCAAACTTAATAAATCTGTACATACATATATAATACGTGCCTCAAATACAGTCTGCGTACACAAAGCCAACATGAGTGCGTAAACAAATGAAAAGTTCTGTGGAATTGGATAAGAATTCCGCCTCCAATTGTAGGAGGCTTATCTTAACAATGAGAGGATATTCGTTGCGACAATTTTTTAATTTTGCATAAAACGTGAGTGCATTGTGATAGAAGATGAGGTCACGAATAAAGGACGGCGTTGCGCCGGGTTTCAACTGCCATGAAAAATGATTTAGGACAAACGTTTTCTTGACATGAATTAACTATTTTGCTTTTGTGGACCATTCATTGTATATAATTTTGTGAGAAATGCGGTAATCGGTTATGGCTCGATGGCGTTCCCACATAAAGAATGTTTATAATGTCTCCAAACATTTGAGAGAAATGCCAGCGGCACTTCATCGCGTTGCCAACATACGAACCAGGCGTGACTGTAACTTCGTGCATTATTAAAACGGCTACATTTTGAATGAAAATGTGTTCAATTTCAGCTGTTTTACGCTATGGAAACGGGGAATATTCTGTACAAATCGTAAGAAGCCACATAAACCATAAGAAGATGCCGCAAAAGCTTTTGATTTAAATCAAAATTGGATTCTAATGCCTGGGCTGCCAACAAGAAAAGAATTGTAATACGTTTTGAGTGGTGTTCATCGTAATTCTATATTTCTTTTATAATCTTCTGTATTAAGGGCGTGTGTTCGCACAAGGCCAAAGTGAAATTTGTTTACTTGATGCTAAAACCGGAACGAACGTGGGCGGATCTAAAACCACACTACGCCATTACGATTTCGTAAATTCTATTGTAATAGTAACCCAAAGCAGAAGTGAGTCCTGCTAGTATGAGGTTTATCGCTACTACAGCAGTCATTAATCAAGTGAGTTTGTCAGTTACATTATTCATCTTGAATATTCGTCATCTATTGAGGCCAAACTTTTATTTGTTATTTAGTGTTTGTTCGCTATTTATCAAAAATGAACACTCTCAATAAATTTGTAAACATAGGAACAAACTGAATCACCGTCGTTAATATTTTTACTATTACTATTTATTGGCCTGTAGGAACCCGGAAATTCATGAGCTCTCCGACTCGACTCCTCCATCGTTCCCCGTTCTGTGCGCTCTCCATTTACGCTTGACCATCTGATCCGATCTCCTCAAGGTCAAACCTAACATTGTCCTCTGCCGCCGCCTTGTCGGTCTCTTTCCCGTGGATCTACCGTCAAGAATTCTACGCACGATCCTATCGTTGCCCATTCTCGCCACATGTTCGGCCCATCTTAACCTTCGCGACTTGATTACTCTCACTATTGTAGGTTTGTGGTATAGGTCTTCCAATTCGTGGTTGTGGAGTTTCCTCTATTTTTTTTTCTTTTTTTTAATTTTTTTTTTATTAGACTTCTCTCGGGAGAGGCGAACCTATAGCGCCGAGTGGGCGCCCCGAATGCCACTAAATAACTGTTGCAGTTCTTTTTGAACAGTCGCAGGTTGTAACGCTCTGGGAAAACTCGCGTGGGAAGGGAGTTCCAAAGCTTCCCCGCTCTGTAACGGAACGAGTTCTGATGCAGGGATGTTCGCGCCGTCGGGAGATGAACCGCAAACTGGTGCGATCCGTCGGATTGTTTCGTGGATCGCACATAAGCCGAACTGCGTAGAACAAAACCAGGAACCTCCAAAGAACAGTACCCGTGATAATATCTGTAAAACAGACAGAGGTCGGCTACGCGCCTTCAATGTGATAGCGGTTGTAGTCCCGACATCAGCGCCGAGTCCCCGATCAGACGGATCGCTCGTCTCTATATGCTCTTAAGTAGGTCGAGGGTATGTTTAGGAGCCGAGCTCCAAACATGAAAGCAATATTCGAGCGTGGGTCTAATTTGGGATTTATATAGGAGGAGAAGTTGGGTCGGAGTAGAATATTTCTTGGCCTCAAAAAGGCAGCTCAGCTTTCCCGAGGCTGGCCCGGCGATGCTGAACACGTGTTTATGCCATGATACATTCCCACAGATCGTGACGCTGAGCAATTTCAAGCTTCTCCCAGCTTCGAGGGTCCGGCCATTCATCATCAGCTTTGGAACCGATGATCCACTTTTCTTTGTGAATGTTGTATATTGTGTCTTCGCTGCATTGAAGTCGACGAGATTGGCCCTTCCCCACTGCAGGACTTTATCTAGATCCTGATTCAGAGAGTTAATCTGTCTACATCTCAGCTTATGCGACGCAGAAGCACCAATCGGCCGAACACTCGAAAAAGAGGAAACAAGCGTACTATTATCCGCAAAACTGAACACTTTGCTATCCGTTGTATCCAACAAATCATTGATGTGAAGCAAAAACAAGGTTGGAGCCAAAATAGAACCCCGAGGCACCACTCACCGTCCACAACAACCCGGATCGATCGATTTTCAAAGAAGCTCTTCGTCCAGTCGCAAAGCTGTTGGAAAAGTCCATATGAACGAAGTTTGCTCAGCAATGCCCCGTGCAAGACGCGGTCAAAAGCCTTGGAGATATCCAATGGGACCGCCCTTGACTCACCATGCCGCTCAATCGCAGATGTCCATATATCGGCTATAAGTGTCAAAAGGTCTCCCGTGGACCGCCTGCCACGGAATCCATATTGACGATCATTCAGAAGTCCGTTGCACTCCTGTCCTGCCTCCTCGTCATATTTACTGCCAAAGATACCCCTTAAAACTTTATTCTCAAATACGCGGAATTTGTTTCCTTCCCGTTTTGTGAGTACCCATGTTTCGCATCCGTATAGAACAATCGGCATGATTATGGTTCTATAGACACGGGGCTTTGTGTTACGTGATAGCAGTTTGGATTTCAGCAGTTTACTGACTGTGTGCCAACTAGCATTGCCGGAGTGTAGTCTTTTGTTAAGTTCCATCGACATTTCGTTACCGGCCGTCAGTATTGTTCCCAGGTATTTAAATTCTTCGACATTTTCAAATATCTTGCCCCTGATATTTATGTGTGTTCTCTGAGGTCCACCTGCCCTCGCCATAATCATGTATTTCGTTTAGTCTTCATTTATTTCTAGGCCCACCTCTTCTGCCGCTTGCATGATGATTTCACAGTTTTTACTTACAGTTTCTAGATTATCGCCCAGAACGGCGATGTCATCCACATATGCGGGCACTTGTGTGACGCCGTTCAGGGATGATCCGGCCATGTTGTCGTCTTGTACATTTCTGATGACATACTCGAGCTGAAAGTTAAAAAAGACATGGTAAGAGACCATCTCCCTGTTTTGTCCGTCGCGGATTTCAAATGGCTCTGAGAGGTGGTTTTCTATTCCAGTTCGCCCTTTGTTTTCATTCATGCAGATTTGAATGAGGGCGGTAAATTTTTTGGGGATTCCCAGGTCAACTACAATATGGTAGAGTCTTTGCCTTGCGACTGAGTCGTAGGCTTTTTTGAAGTCAACAAACCGTTGGTGAATCGTCTCTCCGTATTCCCACTTCTTTTCCAGTAGTTGCCTTATTGTGAATATTTGGTCGCTTGTTGACCGGTTCCTACGGAATCCGCATTGGTAGTCTCCCAGTATTTCTTCTGCGTACGGTGTCTGTGTACGGTGTGATTCTCGCCAGAATGACATGTTAGTATATTGTATGTGGTTGGGAGCAATGATATTCCTCTGTAATTTCCGTAGTCAGATCTGTCGCCTTTTTTTGAAAATGGGGACGACTATTGGGGTTTTCCATTCTTCCGGAGTGATTTCCTTATTCCATATTGTTTTAATCAGTTGGTGGATCTTTCGAGCGGTTGCCTCTCCTATATGCTTCATAAGCTCTGCCGGTATACAGTCGACTCCGGGAACCTTATTGTTTTTCAATCGATTTATTGCGTCTACAACTTCGTTGAAAGAGGGCTCTGGGATCTGAGGCTCGGCTGTATGTACGTCTGGTGCGTTTATTTGTGGTTAATGGGTGCGCACATTAAGCAGGTTTTCAAAGCACTGCTTCCATCTTGTGAAAATATTGTTAGTTTCTGTGACCAGACAGCCATTTGCGTCTCGAATTATTTTGGCTCTCCCTCGGTAGCTATTTCTAATTGAATTTATCCCGGCATACATACCTCTGATGTTCTTTGCTCTGGAATTTTCTAGGATTTTTTCCATACTTCTTCTCCCGTTCGCGTTTTTTTGCGTTTGAAAAGTTTCATTGTCTCTTTCTGAATTGTCGCGTATCTTTCTGCGTTGACATCATCATATCTTTCTAAGTGGATCACTCTGAGGCGTTTACGTTCTCCAATCTTCGCCATGCACTCATCGTCAAACCAATGTTTGGACTTAAGTGTTTTCCTAAATCCTAATACCCTTTGGGCTGTTTGTTTGATTGTGCCTCTGATCGATGCCCATTTAGTGTCCACACTATTGGCTTCCTCTTCCTCACTACTGTCATTCTCTGGGATGCTAAATCTATTCGTTAGTTCGTCTTGATATTCCGCCCTTTTACGTAGGTCTTTTAGTTTATCAATCTCGAACTTATTGCTTGTCTCCCGTGACTGCCCATGTGGATTTGCTGCAAGCCGACTCTTAATTTTGCCCATCACTAGAAGATGATCCGAGTCGCAATCTGCTCCTCTATATGATCTTACGTCAAGGATATTAGAAGCGTGTCTTTTGTCTATGAGGAAGTGGTCTATTGCGGTTATGCCGTTGGGTGATATCCATGTGGCTTTATGGATTTGCTTGTGTTTGAACATCGTGCTTTTCACTACCAGATCTTTTGACGCTGAGAACGTGATAATTCGCACTCCATTATCATTTGAAACGTCGTGTAGGTTTTCTTTATCTATAGTTGGTTGGAAGATATCTTCCTTTCCAATTTTCGCATTGAGGTCCCCGAGGAGGATTTTAACATCGAATGATGAGATCCCATCGAATACTTCCTCTAGGGTCTCGTAGAACGTGTCCTTCGTCTCCTCGTCGGTAGATTCTGTTGGGGCGTGTACGTTTATAAATACATAATTGTACCATGGGCTCTGCATTTTTAGCACCGACATTCGGTCATTAATAAATCTCACATCTGTTACACAATGCGTAATCTTCTTGGTTATGATGAAGCCGGTTCCGAGTTTATGTGTATCGGTACCTCCACACGCCAGTGTAAACCCGTTGATTTCGATTACTTGATGTGGGAGACGGACTTCTTGAAGCGCGACGATGTCCATTTTATATTGTTTCGCGTTTGCTACGACCGTCTGTATCGCGCCTGGTTTATATAACGTTTGAACATTCCAAGTGCCGACGCGTATATCCCGCTTTTTCTGTTTTTTTTCTGTCTTCTTTTTGCCGAGTCGGTGTTTTTTTGATGATTTGTTCCTTTATGGTAGGTTTCAAATAGTCCGCCATATTAGGGCCCCTCTTTGATATGGTAAGGTCTGCTTACTGCTCTGATTCGACTCGGTGTCAGAGAGGCATATAATACAGCCGGTATACCCCTGGCCACAAATCATCCAGTGGGCACGGTGACGCGTAACACACTGGATTAGGGGTCGTAGATCTTCGTGGATTACTCCTCGCTAGCCTGTCTGACATGGGTGGCACTACTGGAAGCATATGTTTCCGCCAGCATAGCCTGAGTGATTCATTGTAGTTTAAGGGGGGAACCTCATGTGAAATGAAATTTTTTAGTCATTTTTTGTTTTTGCCTACATTGATAGGAAATTTCCTCAAAATACGAGAAAAAAAGTTAGAAAGTGATCCGAGACCTCCTTGTACTTTATTTTCAAAAGAAAGTAAACAGTCTAATTGGGCGTAGCACTCAAATAGTCGAGCGCTCGTTGGAAGCTCGGCCTTTCGGCTCCTTTGTAATAACAGTTTGAAGAAGAAGAAGGTCTACTCTATGGCCCTGGAATCGCAGACTAGCAAAAAACTATGGTAAGTTAGAACGAATTACGAATTTTTTCACGATTTTTCTATTACTCAAACTTTAAACGCGTTTTTCTCGAAACGCAAAATTTCGCACGCGGTGCAATCAAGCTAATCATTCGATCTCTATGAAGTTTGGTATAGAAATTCTATAGATATTTGGCCTCAGCATGTCGAGCTCCAATTTTTTTATTTTTTAAAAGAAAATCCTTTTTTTTTTTAAACTTCGCAATTTTTGCAAATTTGCAAATTTTAATAAAAGGGAAACGTCATGCTGAGCGTTTTTGCATAAACTAAAGAACCCATTTTGTATTTTTTGTTTCAAATCATTTTTGTGACCTGTATACTGCACG
>OZ007496.1:56236335-56263828 GCA_963931805.1 Microdon myrmicae
ATTTATTTATTTATTTATTTATATATTCATTTATTTATTGATTTATTTATTTATGCATTTATTTATTTATTTAATTTTTATTAATTAAGTAATTAATTAATTGATTTATTTATTTATTAATTTTTTTTATTTATTTATTATTTTGTTTATTTATTTATTTGTTTATTAATTTATTTTTTTATTTATTTATTTATTAATTAATTTATTACGTCGCACCAGCTGAGATGTAGACAGATTGACTCTCCGAATCAGGATCTAGATAAAGTCCTGCAGTGGGGAAAGGCCAATCTTGTCGACTTCAACGCAACGAAGACCCAGTATACAACATTCACAAAGAAAACTGGATCATCGGTTCCACAGCTGATGATGAGTGGCCGGGCCCTCGAGGCTGGGGAAAGTTTGAAATTGCTCGGCGTCACGGTCTGTGGGAATGTATCATGGCATAAACATGTATCGGGTATCGCCAGATCAGCCTCAGGAAAACTGAGTTATCTTTTTAGAGCCAGGAAATATTTTACTCCGGCCCAAATTCTTCTCCTATATAAATCTCAAATTAGACCCGCTCTCGAATATTGCTCTCATGTTTGGAGCTCGGCTCCTAAACATACCCTCGACCTACTTGAGAGCGTACAAAGACGAGCGATCCGCCTGATCGGGGACTCGGTGCTGACGTCGGGACTACAGTCGCTATCACATCGAAGGCGCGTGGCCGACCTCTGTCTGTTTTACAGATATTATCACGGGTGCTGTTCTTCGGAGATTCTTGGCATTGCTCCACGCAATTCGGTTTATATGCGCTCCACAAGACAATCCGACGGATCGCACCCGTTTGTGGTTCATCTCCCGACGGCGCGAACATCCCTGTATCAGAACTCGTTCCGTTACAGAGCGGGGAGGCTGTGGAACTCCTTCCCACGCGAGTGTTCCCGGAGCGTTACAACCTGCAACTGTTCAAAAAGAACTGCAACAGTTATTTGGAGGCATCTCGGGGCGCCCACCCGACGCTATAGGTTCGCCTTTCGCGAGAGAAGTCTAATAAAAAAAAAAAAAAATTGTTTATTTATTTATTTATTTATTGATTTATTGATTTATTTATTTATTATTTATTTATTTATATATATTCATTTATTTATTGATTTATTTATTTATTTATTTATTCATTTATTTATTTATTTATTTAATTAATTATTAATTAATTAAATAATTCATTTACTCATTTATTTATTTATTTATTTTTATTTATTTATTTATTTATTTGTTTATTTGTTTATTTATGTATTTATTGATTTATTATTTATTTATTTATTTATTTATTTATGCATTTATTTATCGGTTTAACGATTTATTTATTTATTCATTTATTTATTTATTTAATTATTTTTTTTTCTCCGGAGAGACGAACCTATGGCGCCGAGATGTCACAAAATAACTGTTGCAGTTCTTTTTGCATTAGGTATTTTTTCTACTTATAAGCTTATCTTTTGCATTTTTGTTTAAATATACTTCTCTTAGGAGAGGCGAACCTATAACACACGGAAAGAATTACGAAAAGACCTTGAGAATAAAATTAAACTAAACGATAAACCAAGATTTTTTTTTTAATTTATTACACTTCTTTTGGGAGAGGCGAACCTATGGCGCCGAGTCCTTGCCCCGAGATGCTACCAAATAACTGTTGCAGTCCTTTTTGAACAGTTGCAGGTTGTAATGCTCCGGAAACACTCGCGCGGTAGGGAATTCCAGAGCTTTCCTGCTCTGTAACGGAACGAGTTCTGATGCAGAGAGGTTCGCGTCGCCAAGAGATGATCCGCAAGATGGTGCCATCCGTCGGATTGTCTCGTGGAGTGCATATAAACCGTATTGCAATCCCACGAATCTCCGAAAAATAGTATACGTGGTCAGCTACGCGCCTTCGATGTGATAGCGACTGTAGTCTCTACGAAAGGGCCGCGTCCCCGATCAGTCGGATCGCTCCTCACTGTGTGCTCTCAAATATGTCCAAGGTATGTTTAGGAGTAGAGCTCCAAAAATGAGAACAATATTCGAGCGCCGGTCGAATTTGGGATTTATACACGAGAAGAAGTTGGGTCAGTTTAGAGGAAATTATTTAAATATGTTATTTGCACCAAAATTCCGTACCATGGCCACCGTGATTTCTTTATTGTGTTATTATTTCGCTGGTTCACAGAGCTATATCAATCCGAGCGCCAACAAGACTTGGTGTTTTTCTAAAAGGCATAAAGATATAACTCTTCAGCCTCGATGCTGGTTTGGATTCCCCTTTTTCTGGTATTCTGGATTAATCATAGTTTTGATCCTTTCATTTGCTTCCAACCTATTTAAGTTTATGTTTAGTGGGGCTACTACCCCATTTATTGGCTTAATTTAAGCAACATAATTACCTACATCTAAAGTATATCTAAGTTACAAACTAGGGAGCTTAAGTGTTTGAAATGAATTATGATTGAATCGAGTTTTCTTTGTTTTTTTAATATGCATAATATAATTAGTTCTTGGAACCTTTAATACTCACCGCACCCTATAAACTGATATTTTATTTCTTCAACCAATGTGAAGAGAGATCCAACTTTGTTTTGTTTTCTTTAATTGTATAAAAACACGGAATGTCCTTTTTTTCTTAAATATTATTTTAAGCCGATAGGATCGGTCATTTTATTGTACAATTGAATGAATGTGATTACATTACATCTGCCCTGTGAGTAGGGCGTTAGAATATACTCACAGCTACGCCGGCTTGTCGTAAGAGGCGACTAAAGGCCGAGTGGTAGCCGGGGTCCCAACGTCCTGTGCGCCCGGTGAAATACCACCCCATCAAGCTTTAGGCTCCGTGAAAAGGTCGGGGGAAATCCCTGACCAACTTTTCGGAGCTTGGCTGATTGACCGGTTCGAGAAAAGGTTGGTTAGGTGGTAGGCGGTCCCAAGGTGAGATAAGTCATGATGGTACCTTCTGATATAAAGAATTCCGGAGGTAAACTAGTCTCCCATTCGGATCTCCGGGGGGACTATGTCAGGGGGAACATCATGCAGATATCATGATAAATAATGGAACTTTAAGAGGTTTGTCATCGCATGGCCGGGCTCGCTCTCGAGGCATTGCCCACGCTCGACTGGTGACACCATTTTTTAACACCATGGACATTGGTTTCACCAATACGAATGTAAACGCCGTCCACCAATATTTGCAAACAACGAAACCGGATATCCTTGCCCTAACTGAGACCCAGGTCGATTCGTCACCTGATTCGACATATCTTCGTTGCTCAGAATACGACTTACATTCGAGATTCCGTTTTAAGGACGGAGTCTGCGTCTTCACGCGGTCCGATCTGGTTTGCCAGAGGATGAATGCGTTGGAACCCAATACTATGGACATCATATGGTTGAGGGCCGTGCTGAGGAATTCTGTTAAATTTCGATGTTGTCTTTACCGCTCCGCGAATGACGATCGACCGGCGACATTTTTCGAACATCTTTCACATACCGTCGACTGGATACAGATCAAGCACCCAGCTTCTTAAATTGTTGTCCTTGGCGATTTTAATGTGCACAATTCCGGCTGGTTGTTACATTCTAACAGAACCGACGAGGCTGGGAGGCTGGCAGAGATGTTTGCTGTAAGCCACAACTTGACCCAACTCGTGGGGGAGACAACGCGAGCGCTGGATGCCCGAGGCGATTATGCGAACACCCGGGATCTGTTTTTGACATCCGAACCGAGTATTTATACCGTAGAGGTTTCTGCGCCATTGGGAAACTTAGATCACTGCTTGGTATCTGTCACGCAGGCACTTGCATATCAAGCGAATAACCGGCCTAGGCAGCTTCGCCATGTATGAAGTATTGGGCTGCTAACTGGGACGATTTGCGAGATTTCTTCGCATCCTTTCCATGGTCGGAGGTGTGCTTCGGAAACTCCGATGTTAACGCTTGCGCGGAGTCGGTATCAGAGATTATTCTTCTGGGGATGGAGATGTATATTCCACACTCCATCAAACGAAGTTCGTCTGATAAACCTTGGTTTGATAAAAAATGCGAGCTGATTACAGCGGCAAAAAATAGAGCTTTTAAGCAATGGCGCTCCAATCCCACCGATGTTAACAGAACGAATTTTGTTAGAATCAGAAACGCGTGCAACCAGGCGATTGATACCGCGAAGAAGGCTCACAACGACAGGATGATCAATAAGCTCCTTCGGTGCCCAAGTGGTTCGCACTCCTTCTGGTCAATGGCAAAGGCTGTCAGCGGTAACTTCGCTTCCTCCTCTTTTCCTCCATTAGTGACGGGCAGCGGGACGTTAGTCACGATTTCAAAGGATAAAGCTATTGTGTTCGCGAATTTATTTTCCGCGAATTCAAACCTCGATCCCGGCCTTCGATGCGGGATGTGAGATTTCGTCCGCGCACTATTCAACGCATTCTACGTGAACTGGATTGTAGGAAGGCAACCTGCCCGGACGGAATACCAGCAATAGTCCTTAAGAACTGTGCTCCAGGACTATCGCCGGTTCTTCGCAGACTCTTCCGCTTATCTTATGCACGGAGGACCTTTCCTGCTTGCCGGAAAATCGCTCGAGTTCAGCCAATCCCAAAGACGGGAAAAAAGTGTCTCTCACAAAATTACCGTCCGATAGCATTACTGTCTATTTTATCTAAGGTTTGGAAAAAGCTATCAATACAGAGTTAGTTAAGTATTTGGAGTGCAACGGACTTCTGAATGATCGTCAATACGGATTCCGTGGCAGGCGGTCCACGGGAGACTTTTTGGCACTTATAACCGATATATGGACATCTGCGATTGGACGGCATGGTGAGTCAACGGCGGTCGCATTGGATATCTCCAAGGCTTTTGACCGCGTCTGGCACGGGTCATTGCTGAGCAAACTTCGTTCATATGGACTTCCCCAACAGCTTTGCGACTGGACGAGGAGCTTCTTCGAGAATCGATCAATCCGGGTTGTTGTGGACGGCGAATGTTCGGATCTGTATCCTGTTAATTCGGGGGTGCCGCAAGGTTCTATTTTGGCTCCAACCTTGTTCTTGCTTCACATCAATGATTTGTTGGATACAACGGATAACAAAGTGTTCAGTTTTGCCGATGATAGTACGCTTGTTTCCTCTTTTTCGAGTGACCAGCCGATTGGTGCATCTGCGGCGCATCAGCTGAGATGTAGAAAGATTGACTCTCTGAATCAGGATCTAGATAGGGTCCTGCAGTGGGGAAGGGCCAATCTCGTCGACTGCAATACAGCAAAGACATAATATACAACATTCACAAAGAAAAGTGGATCATCGGTTCCACAGCTGATTATGAATGGCCGGGCCCTCGAAGCTGGGGAAATTTTGTAATTGCTCGGCGTCACGGTCTGTGGGAATATATCATGGCATAAACACGCGTCGAGTATCGCCAGGTCAGCCTCTGGGAAACTGAGATATCTTTTTAGAGCCAAGAAATCTTTTACTCCGGCCCAACTTCTTCTCCTATATAAATCCCAAATTAGACCCGCGCTCGAATATTGCTCTCATGTTTGAAGCTCGGCTCCTAAACATACCCTCGACCTACTTGAGAGCATACAGAGACGAGCGATCCGTCTGATCGGGGACTCGGCGCTGACGTCGGGAATACAGTCGCTATCACATCGAAGGCGCGTAGCCGACCTCTGTCTGTTTTACAGATATTATCACGGGTACTGTTCTTCGGAGATTCTTGGTATTGTTCCCCGCAATTCGACTTATATGCGCTCCACAAGACAATCCGACGGATCGCACCCGTTTGTGGTTCATCTCCCGACGGCGCGGACAGCCCTGCATCAGTACTTGTTCCGTTACAGAGCGGGGAACCTGTGGAATTCCCTTCCCACGCGAGTGTTCCCGGAGCGTTACAACCTGCAGCTGTTCAAAAAGAATTGCAACAGTTATTTGATGGCATCTCGGGGCGCCCACTCGGCGCTATAGGTTCGCCTCTCCCGGGAGAAATCTACTAAAAAAAAATACAAATAAAAACTACTAGTACTACTATTACTAAATCATCGCACACTTTGTTATAAAACGTAT
Source organism: Microdon myrmicae (assembly GCA_963931805.1). Lineage (NCBI taxonomy): Eukaryota > Metazoa > Arthropoda > Insecta > Diptera > Syrphidae > Microdon > Microdon myrmicae. The sequence goes on from OZ007496.1 coordinate 56,242,407, forward strand.
ATTAACTCCATGCATAGTGTTTGTTAAATAAAACACCGTTGTTAAATGTTTTTTCTGAGTTCAGAGTTTTATTACTGCAAACAGAGGCTTAACAACACAAATAAATTTGCCTTCTATTTGTTTATTTACTCTACCACACATTGCTTTATATTCCATATAGGTTCTGACCACAGGTATTGTTTTTTTTTTTTAAATCATTTTATAACCATTATTCGTGACGTTTCAAGCAATTTTACCTTCACAAACACTCAACATGCGATTCCTTCTCTCGTTTAGGGATTCTTCTTCTAATTGAAAGAGGACCGTCTTTGTCGACGATTCTGTGTGGACTGTCGAATTTCGCGTCCACCTTTAAAACCCTTGACTCTCAAAACAAAATCGTTTTATGAAGTCGCTTGATTACGCACTCATTTTTATACAATGACAGATAACTATTTGAGGGTGGCGGTTTGCGTGTAACAGGGTACAAAATACTTCTAAAGCAACATGAATGGGACTACTGGTCAACATCAACAGCCATGACTAATCTGCAACAATTGAATATTTTGCCTGCGGAGAAATGGATATACAGAGACTATACGTGTATGCCATATGAAATATAACTTATATATGCATTTTGTTATCAGTTAATAATATTTTAATTTTAAATACAATTTTATTTATGCAAATATCTTGTCTCTTCAAAATGGTTTTATTTTTATTTTTAGGTTGACTGTGGTCTTATCTGAAAATAATGGGGAAACTTCTCTCAAAAATATTTGGTAATAAAGAAATGCGGATATTAATGCTCGGACTAGATGCGGCTGGTAAAACTAGTATCCTTTAAAATAAAATATCTAAGATTATTATGATGATTATTTACTATTATTTGAAATTGTACCATTATTAATATAATCAGATTATTTTGGACATATATTGTTTTACACAAACAACAATCAAATATATTTTCCTTAACTGGCAATTTAGCTATTTTATATAAACTTAAGTTAGGTCAATCTGTTACAACAATACCTACAGTAGGATTTAATGTGGAAACCGTCACTTATAAAAATGTGAAATTTAATGTATGGGACGTTGGAGGACAGGATAAAATTCGACCCCTTTGGCGGCATTATTACACGGGTAAAATATATTTCCTCTTATTTATTCATATACATCTTTGTTAAATAAATTCTTACTCTTAAAGGTACGCAGGGGCTGATTTTTGTGGTGGATTGTGCGGATCGCGATAGAATCGACGAAGCCCGCACTGAATTGCATCGAATAATTAATGATAGGGAAATGAGAGATGCAATAATATTAATTTTTGCAAACAAACAGGATTTATCCGATGGTAATATATATTTTTTTATTTAAAAAAAAAATATGGCTATATATAAATATCTATGATGGTCCTTTTTGATTTTGATAATACTTGATCTAGCCGACAAATAAAACACGATTGTGCGCAGCGAACTTCGTTCCATTGTATTCCAGTTTGCCAGATCTTTTGTCGATAGTTTGGCGTTTTCACATTGTAGTCTTAATTGCATTTTGTATTATCATCATCCCGGCAACTGGTCTTGGCTTTATTTAGCAAGTCCTGAGGCTTCTTAAATTTTCCATAATGATTTGTTTTTTCCGGGCAGGGTCATTAGTCTTGCGCCAGAGGCTCCCCGACGGGGTATAGAACAACGGTCTCCCGCGCCTCTTTTTCGCACCTTTGTGGCGTCCCTCAGGCATCGATACTCTCGATTGATTTATAATCTTTGGAGAGTTTTTGGCGTTTGAGTGGCGTAATATTCCTCGTGGAAAGGATGTGACCTGGATTCCGGCACGGATCTAGTGGGGCACCTACCACAAGGGCATAACACCTGAAGTGGTTGCTTTCGCTTATCTATCGCCGGGTCCAAATAGCATCCTTTTCTGAGGGGGTATTGGTTTTTTGTAGCTCCTCGATAGTATAGTGGTTAGTATACCCGCCTATCACCCAGGACACCGGGGTTCGATTCCTCGTCGGGGAGCCCCTGGCGCAAGACTAATGACCTTGCCCGGGAAAAACAAGGAAAAACAGGACTTGCTAAATAAGGTCAAGACCGGTTCCTGGTTGTAGTGCCGATGATGATGATTGGTTTTCTGTGTCAGGCCATTTCAATGGAACGAGAATTTCACGTCGATCTGTGTAATATTCGCGGCCTAAAATGCAATCTCTCCTCTGTGTCTGCCTACGTCGGTAACCAGAAACCAGCAATCCTTGCCCTAACTGAGACCCAGGTCAATTCGTGAACTGATTTGACATATCTTCGTTGCTCAGGACATGACTTACATTCGAGATTCCGCTTTAAGGGCGGAGTCTGCGTCTTCGCGCGGTCCGATCTGGCTTGCCAGTGAATGGAGGCGTTGGAACCCAATAAAATGGACGTCATATGGTTGAGGGTCGTGCAGAGGAATTCTGTTAAATTTCTTTGTTGTCTTTACCGCTCCCCGAATGACGAACGACCGGCGACATTTTTCGAACATCTTTCACTTACTTAGGCTTCGCAATTTGCAAATATTGGTGGACGGCGTGTACATTCGTATTGTTAACAGCGATGCTCCTGATGTTACACGGGGGGGGGGGGGGGGGGGGGGGGGGTGTCAGTTGTCAGTTGAGTGTACTTGAGTTTAGAAATCGAATTCGTACACGCGGCAGTGGCCTGATGTGTTGAGCATTGATTCCATTGATTCTAACCGTCATAGCGTCAGTTCGAATTACACGTTTTTCACATCGTCGCAAACGCGAGTGCTTCAAAGGATTTAAAAAGCGACGATTACGTACATATCCACATGTAGCGAGGAAAAGTGGGGGGGGGGGGGGGGGGGGGGTTGCGGGAGAAGGTGATAGAGTGACATTTGACGACGTTGAGTTCAAGGCAGTTATTACGGCACCAAGTTGAGAAGCTGTCGAGGTCTGTTTGGAGAAGTGAAGAGTCGAGTGGAGAGATGATCGTTTTGTAGAGTTTGGCGTCGTCCGCATAGAGGGAGATGGATGAGTATTTAATAATGGAGTCAACATCATTGATGGTAAGGATAAATAGAAGGGGAACTAGATGGCTGCCTTGCGGAACCCCTGACGTGGGAAGAAAAGGATTGGACAGGAAGGATCTGAATTTGGCACGGCAGGATCGATCTTTCAGATAAGAAGATAACCACTTGATCAATAGGGGTTCGAAACCTAGGGAGGACCGCTTAAAAAGGCTGAGATTATGGGAGATTTTATCAAAGGCCTTGCTGAAGTCGGTGGTGATTACATCGACTTCGTTGCCATTTTCTAAGGCACGGAGAGTATGGGATGAGAACTCGACCAGATTCGTTGTGGTCGACCTATCCGAAAGGAAACCATGCTGGTTGGATGAGATGATGGATTTACAACGGAAAGATAACGCGTTGTAAAGAATTCCTTCGAACAATTTGGAGATATGAGACAGTTTGGCGATGGGACGGTAGTTGCTTATATCGTTTTTAGGTCCCTTTTTATGTATGGTGGTGACGTAGGAGGATTTCCAAATACTAGGGAAGATCCCTTGTGAAAGGGATAGATTGAATATCTTTGATATCGGGAGGGAAAGAGAAGTGGAACATTTCTTTAAAAATATAGCCGGGAGTCAATCAGGCCCAGGGCTGAACTCGTCTTTGAGTAAGTTTAATTTCTCCTCAACTACGTGGCGCTGAATAATTTGTGGGGTGAAAGGGCCGAGGGAGAATTCGGGCAAGTCTTTGAAGTGAGACGGATTGGGTTCGAAGGAGATATCTGTGAAGGATTTATTGAAAAACGAAGCGAATAGATTGGCAGTAGTTAGGGGTTGAAGTAGTCGCGCCGTAAGAAAGGGAGTTAGGATAGGCGTCGGATTTACGTTTGTAGTTTATGAAGTGGAAAAAAGATTTGGGGTCATTGATCAAATTAGATTGTGTTTTTGTGAGATAGTTGGTGTAGAGGGAGTTGTAGAGCACGGAAAATTTATAAAAGGAACCGAGATAGTTGGAGTAGTTTTGGAAGGAACGCGTTTTGAGGAAAATGTTCCACAAGTTATTTCTCTTGTTCCTAAGAGCGCGGAGTGTGCGGTTGTACCATGGCGAAGATGAAACCGATGACCTGTGACGAGAATAGGGGACATATAAGGCGACGGCATAGTAGATCTCCGTATAGAGAATGGCAGTAGCTTCTTCTACCCCCAAATGATCAAAGCGAAACGCTGTTTTGCTAAGATGCTCATTTAAAAGGCGGAAGTTAGCTTTGTGCAAGTTGTGGGTAAAACTGTCATGGGGTAGAGAAGGCTGGGTTTCATGATCAAGATATATGGATAAGAGCAGAGGGGGTGGTAATTATCAATGGTGGAGAGGGCGTGTGGACTAGGGGTAACTGAGGACTTGTGTGGGTCCGTTGTGAACACGAGGTGCAGTTGTCTCCCCATATGATTTGGGACATTGCTTACTTGATGGAGGCATCAATCGGTGAGACCGTTTATAAAAATACGTTCCTTGGAGCTGGTGGGGTTTGAGACGTAGAAGGCTTGTTCGTCAGCCAATGTCCATTGGAGATGGGGGAGGTTAAAATCGCCAAGAACGACGATATCGTCTGTTGAGGTACTTAACTCGGTTAGGTTATCTACCGCTTCTATTGTGAGTTCGTATGACGCGCTGGGTCGTGAAGGAGATATATAGAAGCAGATAATAAAAAGAGACTTAGGGCGCTTGTCAATTTTTATTGCGACGTAGTCAAGATCCTGAGAAGAAGAGATGGCAATTAGAGACGAAGCGAGTCTGTTATGAGTGGCAAGCAGCACTCCATGGCATGGGGAATAGGGATCTTCTCGATGGGCGTTATCATATCGAAAAACATTGAAGGAGGGGGGGAATAGTTCAAGACTATTAATACTGGGGATAAGATTGGTCTCAGTCAGAGCGTATATGTCGAAGGGGAGGGAATGTGCCTTTTCCAGAGTCGAATGTGTTTTGGGGGGGAGACCTCTAACATTCTGATAGTAGACGGTTAGGGGGAGCGTATTGGGGGCATTGAGATGATAGGGGGGACGAGAGGGCGACTGATTAGGGTCAAAAGTGCATGCCATTCTTGGCATAGGCCATTTTATTGTCGATATATTGGCGAAATGCCGCGAGATCTTTGAGCACCTTATTAGGGAGCATATCGAGATTTTTATGGAACTTAACAAACAGGCTGCGGAGGCTAGGAAAGTCGGTGGGTAGACCTTCCTGTTGGATGGAGGCCGTTACGCTGGTTTTCGTTTTGACTTCATAACAGACAGAGTCAGATTTGTCGTGGAGGTATGAAAGATAGAGGCGGACATTATCGTAGGTCGTTTTGTTCCTAAATTTAGACAAGGCATACCGGTTGTCAGAAGAATAAATGGTTTGCTGAGTGAGTTTGACAGATGGGGGTATTAGTGGGTCGATTAAAGGTCTGGGTGTGGGGGGAGTGGTGCGAGGGGCGGCCACGAGTTGGGTTCTGTGGATGAGTGAGACGCGTCCAGGTGGGAGGAGGCATGATGTTCCCTCTGACATAGTCCTGTGGCGTTTCTAACAGATACACACACAATACCCAAGCAAATAGTGAAGAACACCGAACGGAAATCGAATAAGAAAATGCATCAGAGCCGTATACCATAGCGATAACAAAACAATTCACATCAGTTGAATATACTTGAGTTTAAAAATCGAATTAAAAACACGGCCAGTAGCCTGATGTGTTACGCATTGGTTCAATTGTTGGTGATACTCACTGTCATAGCGCCAGTTCGAATCACACGTTCTTCACTAACATCTCAAACGCTATATATTTTGTGCTCACCTTTGGTACCCGTTTCTAATGGAATAAATGCCGGCATACATCCCGACGTTCTTAGCAGTGGTATTACCTAGAATTTTTTCCACTCGACTCTAGTAACATTTAGCTTTTTTTTTTCTTTTTCATTTGAAAAGTCTCGTTGCTCTTTCCAGATTGTCGCATATCTTTCAGCATTAACCTTATCATGTCCTTCACTTTGGGAAGCCCACTAGTTAATTTTAAAATCACATCGTCCTCATTGAGAGATCCTTCAACATTTGTAATAGATCAACTGGTTTATTTTTCCGTGATCCCCTGCGTTATACTGTATTCATCATCATCATCGACACTACAACCGGGATCCGGTCTTGGCCTTATTTGGCAAGTCTCTCCATCGGCATCCGGTTCTTATCCGAGACTTGTTAAATTGCCCATAATAATTTGTTTTTCCGGGCAAGGTTATTAGCCTTGCGCCAACCTTTCTCAGGATGGTTTTACTGTATTTATTTATTTATTTTTTTCATATGAAAAGTTCATATTTTCATATGAAAAGTCAATTACCGATGTTTACATCTAATTATGTCTTTTTATATTACAGCCATGAAACCACATGAGATTCAAGAAAAATTAGGACTTACGAGGATACGTGACCGAAATTGGTATGTGCAGCCTTCATGTGCAACATCTGGTGACGGCCTATATGAAGGTTTAACTTGGCTGACGTCAAACCATAAGTTATGAGATTCAATTAGAAAAATTAATGTTTTTAAGATATAAAAATTAAATATATATATGCATATTTTTGATCTACTGTTTTCCCGTTGGACAAAAATATTGAGTATTGAGTATGAATATTTATTAGAATGTATACATTTTTATTTTATTATAATGTTTATTATTATTTTTTTTCTTAGATTCTAGTGCTAGAATTTAATTCAATTTATACAATAATTTTTCATTTATATTCTTGGCATCCCGTTCAGACCCCCTTTCTTTTATTAATTCGTTGAATAGATATTAATTTTTCACGATATTTAATGTCGGTCTTAAAAAGAGTAACACATAAAATGAAAAAAAGAAAAGAAAAAAAAAACAGAAATAAAACAAATATACAATAAATGTGGTTTTAAGTTATTAGTTTATAAACATATCTCCGGAGGAAAGAAAAATGCATTTTTACAGAAGCATATGTCAATGCTCTCTATTTCGGAAAAACAATAGTTTAGAAACTTGTGTAAAATAAAACGTGTATATGAATAAATTGTATATAAAATAATACTAACTCAATTAATTGCCTAAAAGTAGTGTATCACTTTTTAAAGCATTTAATTATATTCAATAAAGAGATCAAACCGCAGATATCTTTCTTTAATTGATCAGACTTTACAAGGCCCCATATATCGTCAAACACAATGTAAGGTTCTTTAGTTAGGAGTCCCGTTTTTAATACGTCGCTAATTTGATATTTACCAAATGTTGGGTGCCCCATAATTCCGTTCGGTTACTAAAGAATGAAATGATGCGTTTTTTTCTTAAAAATTATGAATATTAATTAATGATATATTGTCCATTTTTGTTGATGATCTTTTGTCACCTGTTCTACAATTTCATTATTTATTATTGGATTTGAAACTTATTGGTTTTTTTTTTATATTACACTTCCCTCGGGAGAGGCGAACCTATAGCCGAGTGGGAGCCCCGAGATGCCTCCAAATAACTGTTGCAGTTCTTTTTGAACAGTTGCATGTTGTAACGCTCCGGGAACACTCGCTCGGGAAGGGAGTTCCACAGCTTGCCCGCTCTGTAACGGAACGAGTTCGGATGCAGGGATGTTCGTGCCGTGGGGAGATGAACCAAAAACTGGTGCGATCCATCGGATTGTCTTGTGGAGCGCATATGAACCGAATTGCGTGGAACAATACCACGAATGCATAATATCCATAGTTTCGTGTGTATCCTTATTCGATATCATGTTTGCTGACGCTGAACTAAATATAAACAGACGAAATGACGATGGTTTGAGTGTTGTGCTTTCATTGCTGTAATATAGCTTCGGAATGAAACGAATAAGCTAAACATACATACTGTAGCGAGCATTTTGGGGTTCGCTGGATTAATTATTTTAATAAATAAGAGCCGTGTGCGACGTATTTATCCCGTCTTTCCTCACTTTGATTCGGTGTTCCGATTCCGCCCGTTCCATAGCCTCGAATTTTCTACTCTCATAGTCTCCAGTTTTCCAGTACTTTCTAGAAAATTCTAGTACTTTGTTTTGGACTTTCTAGAATATTTTAGTAATGATTGTCATATGCCTCACAATACATTTGACCAAAACGTTAACAAGAAAACTACATTTAAATGAGCCGAATGTGCCATCAAATAAAATCGAATGAATGATGATATCGACAAATACACACGACAATATAAGAAGATATAAAACGAACGACATGCAAAACAGCACAAAAACAACACCTACGATAACGAAAACATACACCGCAACGCAGCAGTCAACGCGTTTCTCAGATAAGTGGTATACGGCCATCAAAAAAATAATCCTTATGCAGACACTAAACTACCAGACGCAAACAGGAGATAATATAGTTGGTATATAGAATGAAAAACACCTACTAGAAGCTAACTAAAGGTTAGCAACAAATTTCGGACTGTGAAATCTAACAATTCAAATATGTTCCTACAAATAAATAAAATATTTAGGAGATTAAGTGTGTTTAAATACTACGAAACGACGGCAAGTAAATGCTAACAAAATAGGTACAAATACAAAGAACGCCGTAGCTTGGATAATGTCGTGGGTGCTGCCTTTCAGAAAATGAAACCTTCCCTCAGGAACCTATAGCACCGAGGCGGCGCCCCGATTTGGCACTAAATAGCTGTGCAGTTAAACAGTTGCAGGCTGTTACCTTCCGGAAACACACCCGCGGGGAGGGAATTCCACAGTTTCCCTGTGTGAAAGGTTATTGTCTATATTTGTTTTTCTATGAATATTACCTGCAGGGTTCGAGTGAGAGCGGCATAGGTAGCTCATGCAGTTTTTCCGGAAGGGCCGCTTTGATCGGCGTTAGCTCCTTACATGTTTTTTTTATTTAACTTTAAAATTGCATTGGTTTCTTTATTTAGATTACATTTTGTCTTATTATTTAGGATTAAATGTTAAATCCTATTTACAAAATTACATATTTTTAATTAGCTTACTGGCTCTTCGCGAACACTCTAAGTTATACAATTTATTGACTTAAAGTGTTTGCCTTTCGGCGTTTTTTTTTTTGTGTATGTTTATAATTAATCTAAATTATGTAACATAACTGTGCTTAAGAGAAGGCCCTCTTACATTTGTATTCTTATTAGTATATCTATTCATCATCATCATCATCATCGGCACTACAACCGGGACCCGGTCTTGGCCTTATTTAGCAAGTCCTGAGGCTTGTTAAATTTTCCATAATGATTTGTTTTTTCCGGGCAAGGTCATTAGTCTTGCGCCAGAAGTATATCTATTACATAAAGAAAAAAAAGGAGTCGTCACATATAGTAAGGTTGTGAGGGTTCTTTTTAGCTTATCCGAAGATCCCCCATAACTACAACCCAACTTCCATTGTTTCCCGCTAATGCAATTGCATTAGCACCTGTAAATGCTTCACGCAGCAAGGTTATCTAACGCATAACTTAAAAGCTCCTGGAAGAGAATTCTTACCTTTCATGCATCAATTCGCATTCAAAATTCCATACAAGAATTCTGTCCAGCTTCTAGGATCATAAATCCAAAACCCAATTCCGCACCTTCGGTTGCCAGGCAAATCGCAATCTTACCATATGCATTTTCCCTAGATGAATTCCTGAAAAGAAACAATTCAGTTCACATATAATGTAACCATCATAACCAGGGATAATGATCATTGCGTCGCCTATTCCCAGCCTCACCATGTGTACAATAAGTTTCCTTACATACACACTGGCTGGCGACCTTTTCACCCAACGACAAAGCAACTCCTAGCAGCTTATTGATACAGCTGCATACTATTAGCGCAATAGACGCTAAAACCAATTTCTTTAGCACGCATCATGTGCAAACAAAAGAACTCTGTTCTTCCGCAGGCATACTGGCGATACGACAAACAATTCAAATTGTTTCAAGTATCCCAAATGCATCTAGCATCTAATGAGTTGCAACTTGTTTACTTAGTTGCACCCTCAGCTCATAAATTCCTGTATGCCTTTTAATTTTTCTGGATCCGTTTCTCATGACCTCGCGGCAAGAGCAAACAGAAATTCATTAGCACCCAATGAGATACGGCTTGTTTACTTAGCCGAACTCACATCTCATTGATGCCCATTATCCCTATTTGATTTTTCAGCTTCGTTCTCATGGCCTTGTCCCAAGAAAGTACCAATGTTCACACATACATGAATACCACCATGATCTCCTCTATGAGATCCGGTTACCCACCCCAAAGAGAGACTTCACGTTTAAATTTTATTTCCACCTTGTGCGACCTTCCCTCGGTGATGTTCGGTGATCAGGTGCTGTACCATTTTCTCCGTCGTACTTCTGAGTTTCAACTAGGAATATTTAGTGAGTTTAGTGTCAGATGGATGGGGATAGAAGTGAACCCGTGCCGTACGTCGGCACATATACTTATACTCCCCACAAGGTTCCGTCACAAGTTATCGGAATTCGATTACCAAATCGAATACAACCCCGGTAAAAACAACACCAATACGGATCCTTGAGCCGTATTCCGCAAAATTATGATGAGACTCCCACACTACAAAGGTGTAATGTAATACACGCGCCAAGCTAAGAAGCTAAGGGCAAGCGAAGGAATTCAGGAATATCCAAAAGACGACAAGTCTTCTCTTCACGAGGATCCCATTCCGCCCTGCACGGAAAAAGGAATGGAGATAACAAATCCTGACGACATCCAGTTACTACTTCGGGGGTACCGTGATCGTCCTCTGGGTGGACACCAAGGAGCGAGTAAAACGTATAATAAAATACGTAGGCATTTTTGGTGGAAGAACATGATGCGCCACATAAAACAATATATTAAAGTATGTAAAACACATCAAACCACGAAATCTGCACCGAAGGTATGCCCATGGTAATAACCGACATTCCAAAGAGGCCTTTTGAGAAAGTATATTTAGATATAGTAGGTCCTCCTAATCGAACTCCAACAAGTAATCAGTACATACTCACGTTTCAAGACAATTTGTCTAAGTACATATGCCTTACCCGATGCGAAGGCAGAAACGGTGGCCACGGTTTTCTTTGACCAAATAATTGCTCGGTATGGCGTTCCGAAGCAACTGGTCACCGATCAGGAAGCAACTTCCTTAGCAGTTTGCTTAAAAACGTGTGCAAGCTACTCCGTATTAAGAAACTTCAGACCTCAGTGTACTATCCACAATCTAATGGAGCTGGAACGAGTCCTTCGTCCACTCGTAGACTATCTGCGCAATATTGTGGAGAGATATTGTCAGTCATGGGATCAATACTTGAGGACGGCAACATTCGTACACAACACCAACGTACACAAAGGTACTAAACTTACGCCAATGGATTGTCTCTTTGATTTCACCCCGGAAGTACCGACTAGTACAAAACAAGCTTCGGAACCGGTATATAATCAAGACAGTTACCATAAGCTGTTGAAGTACAAACTTCAGCATACGTATGAGATAGCAAGGCGTAAACTAATAATATTGTAGCGAGCTTAGGGTTCGCTGGATTAATTATTTTTAATAAATAAGAGCTGTTAAATCGATTTTGAATTAATATAACACTTTATTAGTCCGTTAATGACAACCGTTACTTTTACCGTACACAACGATTTCTTGACTTATCGCTTCTTTGCTTATTGCTTGCTTACTCTGCTCACTTATTACTTATTACTCATCTCCATGATCTGTGTGTGACGTATTTATACCGTTTCCTCACATTCTGATTCGGTGTTTCGTTTCCGTCCGTTCCATAGCCTTGAATGTTCTATTGTTGACAGTCTTCAGTTTTCCAGTACTTTATAGAATATTCTAGTACTTTGTTTCGGACTTTCTCGAATATTCTAGTACTGATTGTCATATGCGTCACAATATGAATATTACACTCCCTCTCTCTCTATCTGAATAATCACACCAAGTAGAAAACATAAATAAACTACTTGGTAATAATTTAAATAAAAAGTTGGCGGTGAAAAAAAAAAAAAATCTTTGACAGCAGTTTTTCAGTTTTTAGAAAAACATCAGTCGAGAGGGACGTTCGCCGCGTGTGAATGTAATATAATTTCAACACTCCGTATACCGCTTTGGAATATAACCACGTTCGCCGCGTGTGAAAGTAAATATACTAATTGTTGGGGACGTGCTGCACAAAAGAAACAGGGGGTTCAAGAAATCAACACCCCCTGCAACCAGAATAGCGGCTAATCGTCAACCGACAAGCGGTTCGACGACTCGCTCGTAAGTCCAATCTAATTATCTAATTATTTGTTTAATAATATATTATAACAAACGTGTTATAGGATGTCTTGTTTTTTTACACTAACGCGCGCACAAAAGAGGATTTTGAAGTACCGTTAAATGTCAGAGCACAGTGCGAGCGGGGATACCTGTACTTCTCTGAGGAAAGGTCAACTTATAGCACGTAGTCAATTGGTGTTCTATTTCTTTTTGTAGATTGTAGAGTGTTCCATACCTTTCTCGTTCTAAAACAAAACCCATTTTACTATCAATAGGGCATGAATAATTCTTTTAGCATATCCGTAAAAACAGGAAGATATTGGTTGAAATATAATTTATTTATTGCATAAACACTTTTTATCAAACAAACTGGATAAATAAATAATTCTAACTTTTATCTTGTATAAATGTTAACGATAATGAAATATGAAATTACTCTTTTACAAGTATACAATAATTAATCAAACGAGCTCTTTCATTCAAATTCAATTTTACAATCCTCCGCCAGAACGGTCAACACTTATTTTAACTTTGAGTTGGGCCGCCTCGTGTTTTTCCTCTTCCATTTCCGCCATTCGCGCAAATCTTGAATAAGCCACGTTGCCTGATTTAATAGCAGACATCATCTGCAAATAAATAAGAAAAGTGTGAATAAATGCAATCATCTTATGAACTGGGTTGCAAGGCAATTAAAATGTATTATTTTATTATTATAAAATTTATTTGGAATGGTGCGGTAACCTAGTTAGTGAGGTCACAAATTTTCGGATTCTTACAGACCAATAAATGGTAGGAGTAGTATAGCGGAGGTTCGCAAGACCGCCACAGTAGTAATACAAAATTCATTTAATTTTTTATTTTAGGTTAGATGTGCTAAATAGTGTCATATACGAGGGCAGTCCCTGAATTAATCAGACTGACACATAGATGGCGGTAGTTACTAAAATATAATGACTGTGGTAGATAGTACCAACCTTAGAAAAAATAAGTTTCAAGTTTGAAGACGCTACATTGTTTATTACTTGTTTGATGGCCTCAATAGTGAACTCAGTCAGTGAATGTGTAAACATTTAAAAATTCACACATCCGGTATTGCAGTGGTCAAAATCAATGATTTGTAATACGAATTACTTCCTCATGCACACTATTCGCCAGATTTAGCAGCCATGGACTACTTTCTCTGTCCAAAGTTGCAGGACTAGGTCGTGTTACACGCAACGCCTACCATCCCCTAATACTCACCCTTTTGAGGCCAGCCCCCACCATTAACAGGGTTCATCTTCATGTGAACCCCCATATGTTGATTAATTCTAATCAACATATCCAATGCAATGAGTACCTGTAAAAGTGCATTAAACACAAAATGTATACACGGGCTAATCATGGAATTCAGATACCACATCTGGGACAAAATCGATTACAGCACAAAGAAAATAATGTGCTACTCAAAACAGAGAACAATTCCATGGTAACGATGCAATAAGATATACAAAATATTGTATCCATCGTTGCCATCGTTGACCGAAAATCCACACAATCAGGTCTCGTAGATCACAAACATTTTCAATGTTAAACTAAAGAAAAAATGTACTGTGAGGTATACATCTGTTGTGTGGGAAAAACCCCTATTGTGCGTGTAAACCATGGATACATCATTCGGTGTGCACGATTGAAGGAGGGAGAATAAGGAGTGTGTGTGTGAACATCATCCTGTTTTGGTTAATATAGTTTTGAGAGAGTCGGTACGCAACCATTGTCTTCAACACACAAAACAGAGAGTCTGATTCGAAATCTCGTGCGTGACGGACGATAATTAAAAAGCCCATCGCATTCCTTAAAAATAAAAATAATCAAAGAGTCTGTGCACAACGAATATCCCAAACAGACATAATAAACGAGTCGAATACACTCGTAAAAAACGAATATTCAAGGGTCGGGCGGACGATTCAGTGCGGAAGAGTTGTTGCGGTTGCCCACAACCCGTCCAAACATTGTGGCAACATTGCGGAGAATCCTACCGGCTGCGCCAAAATATTACATGATATGTGTAACATTTAATGTTCACCACACACTTGATATTGGTGGAACCCAGAAATAGTCCATGTGCGATCGGAGTGCAACAGGTTGCGACGCTTGCAACAAAGAGCAAGAAACCGTAACACCTACCCACATTTACATGCGGAATTCATCAACAAACGGAAGGAGTTGAGGAATGTAATCCGCAAAAGTAAATATGACGCGTTCTGCTCCATAAGGGATGTATTGAATAACAACCCATAGGGCAGCGCCTGCAGGATAGTCATGAAAAGACTACACAACAACAGTAGTCAAATGCAAAAAAGTAAAACTGACATCGCCAGAATCGTTGCTGTCCTCTTCTCGCAGTGTGATGAGGTGTTAAGAGTGCAAGATGAGTGGAGTATCACTGAAGGAGAGATACCTTCCGTGACCACCGAGGAGGTGCTCTTGGCTGCAAGGTTTGTCAAAAAAAAAAAAAAAAAAGCCCGGGACTGGATGGTATCCCTAACGCTGTAGTGAAGACTGCTTTAACAAAAAATCCGGAAGTCTTCAGCAGTCTCTTCACAACCTACCTTCAAACAGAACAATTTCCTAAATGATGGAAAAAACAGCGGCTTGTGCTTACACCGAAAGGAGTCAAGAATCCAGAAGCGCCGTCGTCCTACCGCCCGTTGTATATGCTGGACACAACGGGGAAACTGCTGAAGCGAGTAATTGCCACTCGCCTGGAACAATTCACTGAGGGGACATCGGGGCTCTCTGAATGGTAGTATCCGCTCCAGAAATGTAGACCAACTGGTAAGGGACTACCTGTGGCGTGCTACATCGCTCGCAATACGATAGCTGGAGCACGATGGCTAGGTGGCACGAAAAAATATTGCGGAGTGGTGACATTAGACGTTAAAAATGCATTGAACTCGATAAACTGGAATCGGATTCTAGAATCGTTGGGTGATTTACAAGTCACCCTACTTGGTGCGTATGCTAGCAAACTATCTCTCTGATAGAATACTGCTCTATGACACAGATGATGGACCACAGGAATATAAAATAACAGCTGGTGTACCTCAGGGATCTGTATTAGGTCCGTTGTTATGGAATATCATGTATTATGGTGTGCTCAGGGTTAATGTACCAGAAGGGGTTAGAATCATTGGATACGCAGATGATTTGGCAATAATGGCCGTAGCTAAACATCTAGATGACCTGGACAATATTTGCTCCCAAGCAATCATCATCATCATCGGCACTACAACCGGGATCCGGTCTTGGCCTTATTTAACAACTCTGAGGCTTGTTAAATTTTCCATAATAATTTGTTTTTCCGGGCAAGGTTATTAGCAATCCAGAGCATTAAATACTGGCCAGCTATGGCCGGACTGGAACTAGCTGGACATAAGAGGGAGGCAGTTTTAATAAGCAGCCGCAAGAAAGTTGAACACCTTGATTTGGAAATAGAAGGACAAGTAATCAGATCCAGTCCCTATATTAAATATCTTGGTGTTATACTCGACAACAGGTTGAGCTTCAAAGAACACCTGAGGAAAACGAGTGAAAAAACGGCAAGAGTATGCAACGTTTTGGCGAAACTGCTACCCAAGGTTGGTGGACCCCGGCCCCACATAAGGAAACTCATTATCAGTGTCAACACCTCCATTATAATGTATGCAGCTCACATATGGGCAGGAGCCGCACAGTATAAGTCGTACATGAGGGGAATGAACTCAGCATATAGGCTGGCATCACTAAGAGTATGCTGTTCATTCTGAACGGTATCCGAAATGCCATAAATGTTTTGGCTGGGAGGACACCACTTGACAATGCAGCTAAAGAAAACGCTGCATTGCATGAGGTCTCCCAAGAGAATCGTCGGAGAATGCGGTCACAATTAGAGCTTTCAAGCCTAAGAGAATGGCAACGAAGGTGGGATTCTTCCATGAAAGGAAAATGGACCCACAACATGATAACTGATATAGAAACCTGGGTGAAAAGAAAACATGGCGATCTGAATTACCACTTGACTTAGTTAATATCAGGACATGGATCCTTTCGGCAATACTTGCACAAGTATAAGCATGTGAATCACCCATACTGCTTGTATTGCGAAGGCAAAATAGAAAATGCGGAACACGTACTCACAGAGTGCGTGAGATTCGAGACCGCACGAATGATTTTGGAGAGACATATAAGACGGGCAGTTACTCCAGGGGGAGTAATAGAATACATGCTGAGTTCAAAACAGACATGGTCCGTACGTAACAAATGGTATTCTATGTGACATGATGCAGCAGTTGCGATGCGACGAGCGGAGTAACAGGTAAACTCCATTCCGCCCCGCGATGAAATATCTAAAAGAAAGTTCCGCGGGGATCAACGGGAATATGTGCCTGGCGGGAGGTGGCTTTAGTCGGTAAAAACACGGCATATCATCCACTAATCCCCCTTCGTTAGTTTCCCCTCTTTACCTATAAAAGGAGAACAACTCGCCAAGTAGTTAATTTGCATAAACTACTTTATTCAAATTCTACTTGGCAGAGAAAATAATAAAAATCAGCGTTGGCGTCGAATAATAAAATAAAACGTCAACGGCGAAAATAATAAAAAATCAATTCGACGTTAAACTACGCAAGGAATAGTTCGATAACTTCAATGAAAAATTATAAAGAAAAGCAAGAACGGAGAAAGGGACATTCGAAGCTGAACAGGGGAGCAGCCATCAACGCCCCCTGCAACCAGTCGCAGACAAGAAGCTTCTCCAACGACCGCTCAACGGTCTAAACCAAAGTAAGTCCCTTTGTACTAACCTACTTACCTATATTAAGTAATAATAACCATACATATTATACAAATTGTTAAACACACATAACAATTTTGGCGCAGCCGGTTACCACCAGCTGGGATTTGTATCGAATCCGTCGGGGATACAAATCCAGTGGTGGAAGAGCCCCGAGGCTCTAACGTCCCTACGCCGACTAGCGGAACTAGCGGCTAGGTTAAAAGAAAACAAGCCGTTATAACGAAATAAAAACATAAATAAAAATATTTTCTCTTTTTCCCCGTTTCGTTTTCCAATTACAGGAAAGAGGAAGAACTCAACATTGGGAAGAAAATTTAGAAAACCTTTACCCAAATATTTCTCGTTGTTTTAGTGTTCTCGTTTCAGGTTTTTATCTTCTTCTTTTTCATTTATCTAGATTGGGTCTTGCCACTCATCGTTGGGTCGTTTTAAATTGATTCTTGCCCCTCATCGTTGCGACATTTATTTAAATAAAATTAATTCCTCATCGTTGGATTATTGTTCCGCTATCGTGTTTTCGTTCGCTACGGTTAAAAGCGAACTGCGGTCAGAATAATCCGGGTAGCCCTCCATACGTAAATTATTAAACGCGCGTAAGCATTACCGTTGATGCAGACGAGGAACCACACAAGGCAGCTATTCGCGGAAATTATATCAATAGAACCCGTCGCCGCTATGTTGGGTGCGGAGAAAATTCTGGACCTAGTCCAAGCTAACGTGGAAGTATATAGTGGCCAGAAAGGGCCTAACGCAGCGAGGGAACTACATAGTTTCCTCGAAAGCTGTGACAGGACACTGGACTGTTCGGAGGAGGGGAAAAATGTTTCCTGCGGTGGTTGCCCATGAGGCTAACTGGGAAAGCTCGCCGCATGTGCAAAGAACAACTCCCAACGACTTTCAAGGAGTTTGAACAGCGACACCGAAACACAATACTACCACGCGTGTCATACGAAGAGTTACACTCGAAACTCTCTCGTATGCGACAATCCCGCGAAGAGGATGTCGCCGAATTCACCCACCGCATAACGCAAGCAGTAAAGGACTGCAATGAAGCGGCAACACGTAAGTATGGGACTACGAATAGCATAGGATTCGCCTTCCAGACCGAGAGATTAGCTAAATCGGTCCTGATGGTAGGAATCAGAAACGACCAACTGAGGCATCTGATAATACAATCAGAAAAGGAACCTTTGGATAGGATAATTGCTAGAATTCTCGAGTTAGAGAAAACCGAGAATGAGATGAGGAGCGAGAGTGGATGCTTCGAAATACCAACGAGGTATCATGACCAGTCACCTTCGCCGGAAAGGAACGACGAATACCATGCCCCCATCTCACCAAATAGGCAACCAATATTAAGGAATAATCCATTCTACAATTGGGAGGATGAACAAGATTCCCCGGAGCAAACAAATAGGGTTTTAGATAGGACCTACGGGGATACTCGACCAAACCCCCAGGAATCGAGACAAAGACAGAATAGGCCTAGACAAGATGCGTCTCGGGTAGTAGAGACAAAGAATAGGAACTCTAATACTAGATTCCCAGAACGATCTCTCCCCGTTACACGCCCACAACCTGGGAAAAACCCGTTTAGGTCAGATACACCACCACACACTTCTAGTAGGAGACCATCAGGGTCTAAACCAAAGAAGCCCGAGGTACCACGACACCGTCAAAGAGGCGGAGGTGACTATCTCACTGACTCCTCTAGTCAAGGTAGAGATAAGCGTACACCAAACTCATGGCTTACAGGCATGACATGCAGCTTCTACAATAGGAAAGGGCATGTATACGATGAATGCCTTCGACGCCGAAACACTCCAAAGTGTACAAAGTGTGATCGATATGAACACGATGTCCAGGATTGTCGGACACTTAATACACATAGGAAGGCGGATCATCCCGAACCCACACCAAGGTCACAGAACCAAAGGAAGTCACCTGTGAATACCTCAAACCAAGGGCAGGAACGACCATCCACATCGAAACAAGCAACGGCATCGAATCGTAGAGTGTACAGCATTCGATGTTGTTGTGAGTTTTGTGGCCGAAAGGGTTACACGGGGGACGAGTGTCGTATCAAGGCAAAGTGGATAAAACCACAAAAGCCAACAGACACACCCAATTTGGTTAAGTCTGTACTTAGCGACCACACCCCACAGACCGGGACGGTCAATATAGAATGGCAAACAGTCCAAAAAAAAAAAAATACCATGGACAACAAACAGTCACGCGGCAAAGGCGATAAACAGACACGAGCCAAGAGTAGTACTAGTACGAGCAGTACTGAACACTCGGAGGTTCGAAAAATAGAACAACGCCAACACCGATTACAACGCCATCGACCCAATCGAACCGTAGCCAGTCGAATTCAACCGCTACAGACGCGTCAGAGACGCCAAACAAGGGGCATCGGCGACAGAAGAACGGTGAATGATGCACATTTTGCAAGCGACATAACCACACGGTGACAGTGTGTCGACTAAAACCAAAATGGGAAAAGTCGGAAAACTCCCAGAGGTCGGGCCGGAATTCCCGGAAGAACAACTCCCAACGACTTTCAAGGAGTTTGAACAGCGACTCCGAAACACAATACTACCACACGTGTCATACGAAGAGTTACACTCGCGGGATTGTCGCATACGAAAGAGTTTCGAGTGTAAACTCTTCGTATGACACGTGTGGTAGTATTGTGTTTCGAGTCGCTGTTCAAACTCCTTGAAAGTCGTTGGGAGTTGTTCTTTGAACATGCAGCGAGCTTTCCCAGTTAATTTATGCGCAACCACCGCAGGAACATTTTTTCCTCCTCACTCCGATAAGCAGTCCAGGTGTCCTGTCACAGCTTTCGAGGAAACTATGTAGTTTCCCTCGCTGCGTTAGGCCCTTTCTGGCTACTATATACTTCCACGGTACCTTGGACTAGGTCCAGAATTTTCTCCGCACCCAACATAGCGGCGACGGGTTCTATTGATATAATTTCCGCGAATAGCTTGCCTTGTGTGGTTCCTCGTCTGCATCAACGTAATGCTTACGCGCGTTTAATAATTTACGTATGGAGGGCTACCCGGATTATTCTGACCGCAGTTCGCTTTTAACCGTAGCGAACGAAAACACGATAGCGGAACAATAATCCAACGATGAGGAATTAATTTTATTTAAATAAATGTCGCAACGATGAGGGGCAAGAATCAATTTAAAACGACCCAACGATGAGTGGCAAGACCCAATCTAGATAAATGAAAAAGAAGAAGATAAAAACCTGAAACGAGAACACTAAAACAACGAGAAATATTTGGGTAAAGGTTTTCTAAATTTTCTCCCCAATGTTGAGTTCTTCCTCTTTCCTGTAATTGGAAAACGAAACGGGGGAAAAAGAGAAACAATATTTTTATTTATGTTTTTATTTCGTTATAGATGTGGTATCTGAATTCCATGATTCGCCCGTGTATACATTTTGTGTCTAATGCACTTTTACAGGTACTCATCGCATTGGGGATTAATCAATACATGGGAGTTCGTATGAAGGTGAATCCTGTTGATGGTGGGGGGCTGGCCCCAAAAGGGTGATTATTAGGGATGGTAGGCGTTGGGTGGAACAGTCGGTTCCACGCAAAAACAGAAATGTGCGCATTTTTTCCTTGTTTACAAATTCACTGAGAGCGTTCACTATTAATGATCATCAAACAAGTAATAAACAACGTAGCGTCTTCAAACTTGAACCTTAATCTTTCGAAGGTTGGCACTATCTACCACAGTCATCATATTTTAATAACTATCGCCATCTACGTGTCAGACCGATTAATTCTGCGACTGCCCTCATAATTAAGCCATATTTCATCAGACATAAGTATTTTGAGGTTTTAGTACAAATAAATATTTTGAGGCCTTAGTTGTTCTGAGGTCTGTGGCCCTAAAAAATGTCAGTTTACCTTATATCGTGATGTTTAATTGAGTATAAATGATAATAATGCGTAAATTGGTGTTGAAACTTACCTGTAAGTACTCATCGAGTTCCACTTGTCCATTCATATTTGTGTCAATCTCACGTAGAATCTCATGCAATTGTTCGCCCGAAACATCTGCATCACCATAACTCTGAAATATTAGAACAATTATATTTTTATATAAACAGTAGGTCTTTAACAACTTATGTATGAGATCTTAAAAATATTTTACAGGTAAGCCTCTTCCGAGAAAAGTTTTTAAAAAAGGCTGCCATTGAATGCATTAATAAAAACTATTATGTTACTATATAATTCAGAGTGCTTACAGGGTGCCACAATTTGATTAGATTTAGAATTACTATATGTTGAGGAATAAATATAA